>WAAE01015827.1:18601-128410 GCA_013400495.1 Nicator chloris | reverse complement strand
AGCCCTGGCCAGGCTCTTGTACTCCCCAGGGCATATCCTTAAAGGCCTTTTAATAAATACCTACTTTATTATCTTAGCTCTGTTTAGTCTCTGTTCCAGGCCAGCCTTCCCGAGGCATCACAAACATACAGCTGGATTCCTGTCACACCGTTATGAAACTTACTGAATGGAATTAGTAATTTGCCAATATACAGTTAAGGTCAAAATATTATTTTTAAAATAATAATGATAAGAAAACTGGATTCAGAACACCTACAGGTATTAGTTTTAAATAGTCAATAGGCATGGAAGTACTCCTTGTAAATATCTAGATATGATAGTACCATATTATAGAGAAAAGAGATTTTAAAAGATGATGTTTAGTGCAATGCAGTTTGGGTTCACTGTGAGGGCTACCACAAAATAAGTTGCGTGAATGACATTTTTTTCATTCAAGGGGTTGGTTTTTTATTGCACTTGATCTGTTTTCAAAGGAGTTAAAAGTCAATGTATTTCCAGGGCTCCTTCTGCATATACCCAAGTCCTGAGGATGGCAGCTTGCTGGATGGAGGTCAGCCCCGCATCCTGCAAGGGATACCCCCAAACCACTCTGTCAAAGTGCTCATCAGGGTTTATATTGTGGCAGTAAGTAGACAGATGCTCTTTTAACTGTGAAATAACTTGGATTTTTCTTTTCAACTCAGTTTACTTTAAGTGTCTTTGCAGTGAAGCTTCTGAAAATCCTCATCCGTGGGGTTTGGTTTTTTTCCCTGGTCATATTTCAGACAATGTTTCATACTGTAGAAAAGGGTGTTCAGAGTAGAAAATGTTATATATATTCCTCACAATAAATCTGGAGATTTCTGCAAGACTGGAGAATCACTTCACTTGTTCAAACTAAAAGCTCTGGATACATAACTAACATAGACAACCTGTTCCAGCCACAATATGCAAATGCAGCCAGTTTTAATGAGTAGAGTTGTTCAAAATGACACACACTTAAACAAAACCTCAGTAAGGGGGAAATGGTGAATAGCATATAATGAAAATTCTACATGTGAATAAATTTTGGGGTCAATAAAGGTAGAAATACAGAGCACAAGATGAGAGAGAATGGTGTGAGATGTAAAATGGGTAGAAGAAACCGGTATTTCAGAGAAACAAGAGAGTTGCAGGTAATCCGACATAAAGATGACATGCGGAGAGACTTTGGCAACAAAATATGAAGAGATTGTTTTACTTCCTGAATGAATATAAAGACTTAGAGGTCTTTTTCAACGTTAACAATTCTGTGATTCTATAAAGAATTGGTTTGCACTGTTCAAGGATCTGGAACAATATTTGTGGGTAAATCTTTCCTGAGTTCTTCCTTAGCATAGCCTCTCCTGCTCAGCTTTTTCTGTCTTAGTGATAGAACAACACTTCCAGCTTTGCAAATGCTCTTCTCCTCCAGATCATTTTTTTTGTACTAGCCCACAAAATTATAGGCCAAATTTTACATTACATGAGGTAGGCAAAGGCCCTGAACTTCCAGAACACCCAGGGCTCAGCAGGAAAACCACAGTCCTGTGTAAGGACCCTGCTGTATTTAAGCAAACTTCATGAGGACACAATTTTTCTTCTTAACAGGCATTTAACCTCAGCCCAGCTGATCCAGATGGCAAGTCAGATCCCTACATTGTGCTGAGGCTGGGCAACACAGAAATTAAAGACAGGGAAAACTACATCCCTAAGCAGCTAAACCCTATATTTGGAAGGTCAGTGATGACTTATTTTTGTATTCAGTGTAGTTTGTGCTTTATCTCTTGCTACCACTGTTGCTGTTACTAAGTGTTTGCTATATGCAGATTTCTGCCTGTTTGCATGTTTTGTAATTCTGATGGTTAAAACACTGGGAATTGGTGTCACACTGTATGATAATAAAATATTTTATTTTCATACCCATCAAAACATACCAAGTAATGCAATCTGTGAGAGGTTTTGCAAAATGATGTGTGAGAGGAAATGAGGCAACAGATGAAAATTGTCTGTGAAAATTAATACAATCATTAAGTTTAAAGCAAAATAAATATCAGAACAGTCAAGAGTGATTTCATATTTGTTGCTGTTTCTGGTTGAATAAAGTGCTAAATAAATCTTGTAATTCTAGGACATACGAATTTTTAAACTCAGGCAGCCTTCTGAATGGAGGAGGCAGGGGCAAGCTATCAGTAAATATCCAGTCTGTATTATCAATGCTTTAAAGTTATTTATATTTTTAATGCTAATAGCTGTGATTTTTTTTTCCCAGTAAATTTCCCTATTTTAAGAAGGTTGAAAATATTTTAATTGGGGTGGAAGAATATTAAGACAGAGAAACTATACTATATTGGACTGAAAGACGCCTAGAACGGGGGGGAAAGTAGAAAATTCATCCTTCAGGTGACAAAGCTCAGTTTTTTCTGTGCTTTGGAGAAATCTGGAGGTAGTGTTGTGGTGATCAGGATGTCCTGTCTTTCACTAATTCATAAAATCTCTTTTACAATCACATTTATATTTTCAAATTCCCATAACATCTCAACAATACTGATTCCTGAAAAATGCACCAAGTGAAAAGGGAGGTTTTTTTTTTTGCTTTTTTGAGATTTATTTAAAACTTTTGCCTGATCATTTTGTTCGGTGCCCCCAAATTCATATATTCAGTATTTAACCTGCAGCTTTTGCAAGAAGACAGAAAAGACTTAGATGTCCCTTTTGGGGGTTCTGAAAAGTGTGTGAGAACCCTTACATACAGCTGTGTTAGCCTTACTGGATTCAGGATTGTAGGAACAATCTTAGGACAGTACACAGGGTGCTAGGAAGCAGCGGAAAGAATATACTTTTACACTGTATGTTTCCAGCATGTTCAAATATTTAATTGAAGCAAAAAGCACTAGCAAAAAAGCCCACTGCATATTAGAACACACAGTATTCACACCCTGTTTGCATGGCATTAATTAGCCTAGCCTTTTAGGCTTCAAAACTGATTTGACTTCATGTAGGTCTCAATTTTTCCTGTAGATCATTTGAAATCCAAGCTACATTCCCCAAGGATTCATTGCTCACAGTCTTGATCTATGACCATGACTTCATTGGGACAGATGATCTTATTGGAGAGACTAAAATTGATTTGGAAAATCGTTTCTACAGTAGACATCGAGCTACCTGTGGGTTACAGAGTCAATATGAAATGTAAGTACTTCAGGCAGCAATGGAGCTCTCAGTGAGTGACTTGACTTGAAGGAGAAATTACAGATGTGTTCCAGATATTATGCTTTCTCCAGCAAGTGTCATAGAGGATATTTTAATTAGATCTCACCAAAGAGCTTAGTGGTGGCTCTGGGTAGCTGCCAGCCTCAGTGGGAAGTGGATATTTTTAAATTAACAGCACTGTTGGTTCAAGAAGTATTTTAGATAGTAAACAGCTGATGTTTACAACACACCTCCTTGATGGACTGCCTTTGGACAGGCATAAAGGGCAAATGGAAAAATCTCTGAGAAATCATGCCAGGGCTCTACTTTGCTCTCTGCTATTTAGCTGCAGTGATTGCAGCAAGGCTGGTGGGACTGGTGTGGCACTGGTGTGGCACTGGTGTGGCAGGAGCAGAGGCTGCTGACATGACCTCTGTAATGGGCTGAGTCGTGGGGAATGAGGCTGAGCTCCTGGACCCTGCCAGACAGCTGCACTCTCAAGGACCTTGAGCATAAAATTAACTACTGCAGAGAAAGTCAACCTAAAATAGCTCTGCTGCCCTGGGGTGGGGCACTGACCTGGGAGATGTGTGTTTGGGGCTATTCTATGATTGTTTCTCATTTTATTCACAAACCAAGGGTGGACAACCTCAAAAAGAAATCCACAAACACAAACCAAACCCCAAAGCTTCCCTTGCCAGCTCATTCTCCAGTGTGAGATATTTCTTCATTCGCTGATTACAGGTCCCAGACAACCTGAGCTTGTCCTTTGCATCTGGGAGCTGGAGAATAATTCTCCTTGAATGGAGGCAGCACATGTAAACTCGAATCTTTTAGGTACAACAGGGAACAAGCTCTGTTCCTTTTCCTCATGGGAAGCATGCCCATGCTATTATTTTATCTAAGCTGTAGGCAAGGCTGCCTCAGCTTCTCCTGTGTTTTAAGAGGAAGGAGTGATTGATTTCCAAGGACTGAGCAGATATCAGGGCCACTGACCACGAAGTGAATCTCTGCATGGAGATTCCTGATCTGTCAGTGCATTATTCTGAAGGAAAACCCCCCCCTTTTGCTTCACTCTGTTCCCTCCTTGCAGAGAAGGGTACAATGCATGGCGAGATGCGACCAAGCCAAGCGAGATCCTCAGTAAGCTGTGCAAGGACTACAGAATAAGAGGACCCTTCATGCGGCCTGGAGAGATACAAGTAGGAACAAAAGTCTTCAAGGGACAGACAGTCTTCACAGAAGATGAGAATGGTAATGAAGTAGTTCAGCATCCTTCCTTTGCATTGTAGCAGCACCTGGAGCATGCCAAGATGTAGCTGGAGCCCTGTTGGGGATGAAGTTGGATTAGACACATTAGACACTAGAGCCTGTGTCTGCTCTTAAACACTCATGTAACTCTGGCAATGAAGGCTGTGTCTGTATCAGCTTTTGCTGTAGCTTAATTGCAAAGAATCTGTAGAGTGAAACAGTTGCTGCTGATGACTCCACATTGCCATGGTGGCTGTTGGGGAATACCTTGGACTAGCTCCTAGGTGACCCCAAAGATGGAATGTCCAGGGTTGGTTGGAGTGTGGGGGACCCTCTTGGAACATGTCTTCTGGGTTAGTGTTGGTCTGTGAATGCTCTGAAATCCTCCACAGAATATCAAAGCATGGGAAGTCGGGAAGAGTCTTTCAAAAAATGTATTCTCTGTCTAAATTGAAAAACTAGAATAGACAGACCCAAGAAGTGAGAAGTAGAGGGAAGGGAAATACTGTTTGGAAAGGAATTACTTAAGGTCAGACAAATCCCTGACCATAGCTATATTCCAGGCCCCTTACCAGCCAGTCCTACCGTACCTACTTGTCTTTCCTCTCTGTTGGCTTTTTCCTCCTCTTGGTTACTGTCACTCTGATTCCCCTTCTGGAGCATTGACATAGCACTCTGTAAATCCAGGTATCTGTGGGATCTGTGAATCCATGGATAATGGATTATGGCAGGATAGAACTTACTGTCACAGCTACCAGGTTAAAAAGAGGTCAAAGTAATTGGGACCTTGACTGTCCATATCACACTGGTGTGGAGTGGGACAAGAGTCATCTGTGAAAGGTGTCCCTGCCCATGGCAGGGGGGATGGACAAGATTGTCTTTGAACACTCCTTCCAGCCCAAACCATTCTATGACAGAGTTTTGTACTTAAAACAAGGAAAAGAGATGTGAGGATGGAGCCTTTCAAGGAGACTGAAAGGAGCTGGTCTCGGAGGCAGTAGTGGACACTGTGGCAGTGTAAGAAAATCTCCACTCCCTTATCAGTGTTGGTTTGTCTTTGACCACATTCTTCTTGGCAACTACAAAATACAGCTCACATCTTGAGTGGAAGGCTGCCAAGGAAGCACTGTTGAAGGGAGAAGAGTTGATCCATTTTTAGTTTCTTGGCCTGAAGGAGATTTTTTACTCCAGTATTGCTATTTGTTTTCCACACTAGCAGACGACCGAGTGTGACTACCCACAACAGGATGTCTCAGTCAAAATTCTGGTTCACTAAAATGAGCTTCAGAAAACCAATATCAGATAAGATGATGGAAATCAGAAGCAAGGAAATATAGAACCAGATTGCAAAGACCAAAAGACTTACGTACACACGTTTTTCAATATTGTACAGAAATAGTTTATCGCATGCAGTCTTTACATAATTTCTATCCAGATTGCTGTTCTGACAAGTACGTCTGGGTCCTTATTTCCTGATGGATTTCTGTGATGGTCATGATTTGGATCTGTAAAACTAACAAAGGCCACAGATTTGAGCTCTAGAGGCGTACTGAAATGGGAAAGCAGTCCCATTTCCACTGTACAGGTGGAGAAAATTATAATTATCCATCCAGCTTTAACTTGCAAGGGAAGGAAAAATTTAACTTTGCTCCAGGAACAAAAAAGATAGGATAGGATAGGATAGGATAGGATAGGATAGGATAGGATAGGATAGGATAGGATAGATAAGAATAGTCCAACTGGAACAGACCTGCAACAATCATCTAGTCCAAATGCCTGTCCACTACTCCCAGGACTACCTGTAGTCAATGGGAAGAAATATGCATCTTCAGAGGTAAAAAAAAAAATCTTTAGAAAGGTGTCTTTGGGAGGATACAGGATACTGTAGGATACTCTGTGTCATTTTTACTGAAGCTGCCTGACTGAATAGCAGCTAGAGAGCTTGCTTTTAGCTGGCTAAAATTAGACATTGGTGCGCAAGAGGGAACCAAGATTCATAACCACAGGATCATCCTTCCTCACTCTCTGAGCTGTTAGGGAGAGTTTAATACCTACTGTTTAAATTCTAAATGAGTCTTTTGCTAATGATCAGTAATTCAGACATAGCAACATGCATAGGAAAAGTGATAACAATTTGTTGACACAAATAAATATTAACTTTCTTCTCACTTAGGGACTTCTAATCTGGAAGATATCACTTGTCAAAATTCTGGGCTCCTTTTGTGTGGAGCCCACACGAAAAGGGAGAAAAGAGAAGCTCAAGAGTTCATAGGGCTTTCTCTGCTTTCTAACATCCATGCTAGTTTCAATATTAGCACTGGTCCTTCCTTGAGGTGCCATTCTCTGGGATTCTCTGGGTGTCCCTTCCAGTTGCCAAGGTGAGAGGGTCAGGAGGTGAAATGTTCTTGCCCATGGACTTGCCCAAGGAGGAGCTCTGTTCCTCTGAGGTGTGATTCAATTCTCTAAGGCAGTCTTTGCTGTTGCCATCACAAAGTAAAAGGAGGCATTGTTAACTCCTAGTGCCTATTTACTGTCAGCTTTGTCAAATCCAAGTCTCCTTGTCTTTCACAGGCTTTAAAAATTTGCAATTTTCTGTCTAAAGAATAGCTGATGTTTCTTCCATCTTCCTGTTAAAAACTGCTGTTGTACTTGTGGAATGGTTTGCTGTATTTTACAGGAAAACTGTTGCTTGAGTGCTAATCTTCTAATTAACCCAGTGAGTCCCCTTATTTATGCAAATTAGAAGCATTTCAAGGCCCCTCTTTATTTAGCATAAAACCTTCGTCTAATAAAATTTTTAATGAATACCTCTAATAACTAATAAAACATATTACCAAGGGGTTCAATATTATAATTCAGCTCTCATTGTTCTTTTTGTTTTACTCTTTCCTACAGAGGAGCCAGTTGAATCATATGAACACCTCTGCTTAAAGGTTTTACGTGCTTGGGAAGAAATCCCTGGAGCTGGCTACAAACTGGTCCCCGAGCACATTGAGACTCGGCCTCTCTATCATAAGGATAAGCCAGGCATGGAACAGGTAGAGCAGCTCAGAGGTGATGGTGATGGTAGACCCAGAAGCAGTTTTCATTTTCTCCTGTTATTGTGGTTTCCATTTCTAACTGCAAACCTACGGAGTCAGCACCAAAGTGTTGCACCAAACGTGACACCTTGTACAGTGTCAGCCTGGAAATTGTCCACCGTGTGTGTACACAGCCACTTACACAAACACACGGTAATCACACACGGGGTAACTGCAAATTGTCCTTCCTTTACATGCTTTACTTTATTAAGTTAACAAAACCTCTGCTTCTATCTAAACCTTGGTTCTCTTTTTTTTCTGTTCATCACATACTATATTTGCATGGATTTTACCTTGAAGCTGACAGTGTTTGAGCGCTATTTCATCTTCACCAAATACCTGAAAGACTGAAAGAACATATGCATGAAAAACATATTGTATAGAAAGTTCCTAGATTAAATCATAGTTACAGCATATTGATTGGTTGGTGCTTGTAGAGGAAGTGGTGATTTTGGATGTCAGAACTGCATTTAAAGCCTTTTAAAGCCTCTGTAAAATAGGGTTACAGGGATGTTTATCTCTTTGTTTTCAAGGGTCGTGTACAGATGTGGGTTGACATGTTTCCTAACGATATGCCTCTGCCAGGACCCCCTGTGGACATTTCACCACGAAAACCCAAAGGGTAATACTCTGTGCTTTCCTGCTACCACAGTGGCAGTAACTCTCCAAAGACTGAGTTTTTAAGTGTCTGGAAATAAATAGAAAAGGAACTACTGAAAGAAACCTCTCCAGTCCTGAGGAAAGTTAAGTTCACGTGACATCACGTCAAAGAGGAGCATCTAGTTTGGTTTCCTATGTTAAAGAACTCAAAGAACTGTTGGTGATTTTTCAGCAAGAGCTATGACACACCTCTTACAAAGATATCCCTTTTTATCCTTTATCCCTCTATCCTTTATAATAAAGAGATTGCAGGTGGCTAGAGGCAAGTAATTCTGATATTATTATCTACTTGTTGAGCTGCAAGAATTAATTCTGGTTTCACTAGCTTTTTACTTGAGATAACTTTCTCGACCCTGGTTGAGCTCTTTTATCTGCTGCAGTAGCATTACATGTATTGGATTTCTGAAAATTTTTCAAGGATAAAATCAAGAAACACATAAAGCAGCAACAGATAGAAGAGATCTGTTTGGAATAGCCTTCTCCCTTTTCTTAGGCTGCTTTCTATGCAATACTGCACATCATTGTTCAAGTTAATTGAATATTGTAAAGAAAATACAAAAATGAGAAACAGAATTCTCAGCCCATACTGCATTTTAGCAAGGCCTTTCCTGAGAATTTCATGTCTGAAACATCATCAGGTACTATTCCTATATTATTTGATTTGATAAACAAACAAAGAATCCATGTAGCAATTACTTCTTTCACACCAGAACTTTCTATAAAACTCCCTAACAACATGCATTTTCCAATCCAAAAATATTTAAAACTAATCAAGCCCATAAAACCAAATTGTTGCTGCCATTTTTGTAGTCTACTATAGCAGGGAAAAATACTGTTGAACATTAATAACATTAGTTACAAGAAAAACACAGTACATGTAGACACAAGTTACACATCTGGCTGACAAATGCATTATTTGCTGCAGCAAAACAGGCTCCAGCCTCCATAAAACTTCATTTTGTGAAAACATCTCTTATTGACAATCTTTGATTGAACAAGACTCAGGTGGGGCATTGCAGATTCAAGTTTCTTTGGCTATGTCAGATGTTAGGTTTTCATGGAGCTCCTTAAGAGGTCCATGATGTAGAGTCTCTGGTAACTTCTGAAGCAAATTGTTCCACACCTTGTGATTGAGGTTATTACCAAGACAAAACATGTCATATCAGGGAAATTATATGTTGGTGTTATCAAACATAGTTTGTCTTTTTTATTTTGCAGTTCATACAATGACTCAAGGAATAACTAAATTTTTCAGTATTAAATTTTTATGTCACCTGCAATATCTGTATTTCAGCTCAAGTTTTGAGAGCTTTGGATGACCACCATAAATGTTTGCATATAGGGAGTGGAAAGGATGGAGAAACTTTAATTCCTTTTACTGTTGTTTCTAAAGATGATTGTACCTGCCTAAATGCAAATATCTCCAAGTAGTCCTCTTCCCTTTTAATGCCCTAGATTACACAAAATACAATGTTTTTAGGAATTTCTTCTAAAAAGCACCTCTCAGGGAGCTCTATTCTTTATTAGCAAGCTGATCACTGTTTTGGAAACTGCTCTGAAGAAGTTTTTCAAATCAACTTTGCCTTGTTCCACTGCAGTACTTTTGTAAAAAGTTGAAAATGAACAGGCATAAAAAAGGTAAGGAATTTTCCATCCCTCCTAAGCTGGCAGTGATCCTGTTGTTGTCCATTATGCTCCATGAACTGAAGGGAACCAACATCCCCACTCTATCACTAGACTCTTGTAAACAGAAGAGACCTGAGACTGATGCACAAAGACAATATTTCTCACTTTATAAAAGCATGATTTGACAGAGGTTGGCATTAGTGCCTGACCAGAGCTTTACACTCAATCCTTTTTTTCTTTTTCAGATATGAACTGAGGGTAATAATCTGGAATACAGAGGATGTAATTCTAGAAGACGAAAATATCCTTACGGGGCAAAAATCAAGTGATATCTATGTAAAAGGGTAAGTTCTTCACACTTGTCTTCAAAATAACATGCAATATTTCATTCAAAAATCAGAGGAAAAAATATATTGTGAGAATATTTGATGAACTATTCAGTGACCTTGGCACTTTGCTCTAAATGTCTGCCAAAATTACTCACCCATGTTGGATACTCCTCCCTTTTTTCCTGTTTTACTTCCTCTGAAAATCAAGTAACTAAAATGACACTAATTGTTAGTTCCTCCTCAGGCAGAGATGGCACACAACAAGCACCAAGCTCACAGTTTAGTACAGAGAGATCAAACACTTCTGGAACTTGCACTGTAACAGCTTACACAGATGCAGAGAGGTTTGACATAATCAGAGAAAAGAGTGCCAGGGAGGACTGGGAGGAAATTATGGGCATAAGTGGTAGTACAAAGTACTGAAAATCTCAGGTGCCAGACTGGTCTTAGATTTCTTGCCATTTTTCCACTCCTAGAGAGTAAGTTTAATATGCCAATATGAACTGAGTGTTCAGAGCAGTAGCAGAGGAATTCTGAGGACACCAATTTGAGAACTAAAATAGAGAGCCAGCCTTTGTGCTGTGTGACATGAACATCACCATCAGTACCAGACTGGTCTGACAGAGAAGCCAGGAGTGGGAACTTTTTTTTCCTGTGCCTTAATGATGAAGACACAAATCTCATTATGTTCAAACAGTGCATGTGGCACTGCATCTGTCACCAGGCACGGATTTGCACTTGGTGTAGTGTCATGTTTCAGATTGTTACCATTTTTCACAATTCCTTTTTGAAATATTGGGGTTGCAAGGGAAAAGCTGCTCTTTGGATACGGCACAAAAATGCTAATCTTTATTCAAGCTGTGATAAATCATCTACAGAACTAAAACATACCTAGCTGGGTCATTACCTCTCTTCAGATGAGAAAACTATGTTTAAGAAAGTGTTGTCCTTTGTACCACAGCACATCTGATATTGTGCACCCTATATCAGAAACCAAGAGGAAAACACAAAAAAAGAAGAGAGACTTCTTCAGCCATACTAACACCATGTTTATACCTGCAAACAGCAACTGCAAAAAATGTAGGCTCTAATATTGAGCACTGATATCAGTCTTGAGACAGTGACAGAGAATTTGTTAGTGTGGCAAAACATAAATACAGGATGATTAGTGCTGGATAAACGACTGATGCTGTCACCACTGCCTGTCTCAAAGAGGAGAGGTGTCCTGGCCAAAGGCAAACTGGTACTGGCCAAGTGGAACTTTGGGGTCTGACTGAAATAAAAACCATGTTCTCATTCTCAGCTTTTGATCAGCACTGGTCATTACAGCAGCCTGTGTCCCAAGATCCCCAGGCCAGGGTTGTTGTTGCCTGTCACAGTCCTGAACACTGTGTTGCCTCTTACTGGTTAGGAAAAAATTAGTAAATGGTCAGGCCTGTAACCAAATAACAATTACCATTCAAGATCCCTTGGTGACAGTGATGCTTTCCACTGTGTGCTTGCTGTAGGTGGATAAAGGGCCTGGAAGAGGACAAACAGGAGACAGATGTACATTACAATTCCTTGACAGGAGAGGGCAACTTCAACTGGCGCTTTGTGTTCCCGTTCCACTATCTCCCAGCAGAGAAACAAATGGTAGTAACTAAAAGAGAAAACATATTTTCCTTGGAAAAGACAGAACGCAAAATACCTGCTGAACTGGTGCTTCAGGTGTGGGATTTCGAAAGACTCTCTTCAGATGATTTCTTGGGTAAGTATGCAATGAATCTGCCTGAACGTCATCTAAGGTCTCACCAGACCTGTGTTTTGCAGAGGTATACACGAAGTGGTGCCTGAGCCCCAACTTTTACTTTTCCCTTTCTTAAGCACCACATTGCAAACTTACACATTTCTTGTAAAGTCAATAATTAGGAATCAGATGGGAATACCAGGGCAATACAAATGAATGACTGACAGTACAGAAAGATCCTCAGCTGATAAATTCCTCCATGGATCTCATCTGGAAGCTGCTATTTGAATGTCTTTGTGTCTGTCTGGTCCCTGAGTGTTGTCACATTATTTCTTTCTCCAGGCACTCTTGAGTTGGACCTGAATGGGTTCCCTCGAGCAGCAAAGACGGCCAAGAGCTGTGACCTAGGCACAGTTGTGGCAGCAAGTGAAGAAAACAAGATCTCCATATTTCAGCAGAAGCGCATCAGAGGCTGGTGGCCTTTCATCAAGGCTGGGGAGCTCACAGTAAGCAGCTCACTACAGATGAACAGCTTTTCTCTGCGACTAATATGCTAATTTTGGATTTTGAACAACCACCACTGGCAATCTCTAAGATTCCTCCAAATGCTTTAGTGGTTCTCCATATATTTGGTTCCAAAGAACCCAGATAACCAAGCACTGAAGTGCCTTTTCAAGTGCCTTCAGTTCCCTAGGGGGACACAGACCAAGAGCTACTAGCTACTCATTTCCAGTAGTATAGCCCTCCATAAATTCACTTGCTTTGGTCCTTTTTAGGGGGTTCTTCCCCTGTCTCTAAGACTTTAATTGATTCTCCAAGAGTGTTCCTAAAGCTTACCATTCCTTCACATTTCTGTCCATTCCAGTAAAAAGGATGTTTTAATGAAAAGTGCCATCTTCAAGTTCACTGCCTTATTCAGCTTGAAGCTGACTGTGTCCTTCCCATGGATTTAGTGAATGGACTCCACTTCCAAATCCCAGATTTACTTCCCTATTCTCAACTCTAGTATAATTGATTCCCTTTCTCCCAGTCCATGTTTACGTCTTCCTTGCTTCCACATTTATGGCTTTTATTGGCATCCTTCTTTCAGCCCTGTTCTGTGCTGAATCACAACCAGTAGGCATAGATCAACACTTCAGATTAATACCATCCACAAAGGTACAGGGTGCCGCCGACCGAGCCTGGATCACTTTCGGGTACGGTGACACAATCCCTGGTGCAGCTCTTGAGTGGCGGTGTAGCAGTCTGAGCAACTGCTAGGCTGAGGGGATTCAGATGGCGCAGGGAAACAAAGGAGCGAGACAAGCTTTGCAGGAACAGGTGCTCCCTCGAGAGCTCCTGGTCTCCAAAGAGCCCAGAACAAAGGGGAGCATCAGCTTTTATTGGGGGGTGGAGGATGTGAGGGCAACCAATGACAGGGCAGCAGAGGAGGGACAGGAGGTGGAGTGTCACATTACAAAATCCAATAGGGAAAACTAGGGGAGAGACTGGGTCACGTGGGCCAATGGGGCGCTGAGGATTAGGGGAATTCCAGGGAGGGGTTTAGGCAGGGGCCGGCCCATAGGGAAGACAGACAGGGAACATTCTGGGTAGGAGGGCAGGGTTTAGGTGATTGACAATCTGAGGGGTGGGTGCAGCAACTGGGGCAAACTATTTGTTAAGGTTTGACATTTTTTTTCAAACTATTACACTATTAACTTTGAGGAGAACAGGGGTACAAGGAACAAACCATAACACACCAGAACATGAACTAGAACAAAATCAAACATTACACGTCCTCCATGGCAGAGGTATATCTTTTTTGGTAGCCCGAGGGGCTACCACAATAGGGTAGGGAAATCACAAATATATGTAAAGTCATTTGGCTGTTTTTCATCCATCACAGATGCTATAAAGATGATTTTATTTATCCACTCTGAATTGTAACTGTAATCTTTAAATCCCATCTTCCTTTTTTGAGCTGAGACCCCACAGGTCAATGGCTCCAGCACTTGTGACTGGCTGAATTTCCCCCTGCTGATGGATTACATCTGGTCCACATCAGCAACACAGCTTCCATCTCAGACATTCAGCTCTGTCAGGATGTGTGATAGATAGATAGAAGACATGTCTTCTCAGATGAATTACATTATAATTTAAGAAGCAGAAAATATATTTATGGGTCTGGAAGAAAGTATCTGACCTCTCTTTCCTGTAGTCCTTAAGCATAAGTCAGCAATTTGTGCCTGGGTTTCCTTTGTGCTTTCTCTTCAACTGCAAAGACTATCTTATTTTCCTCAATCTATTTCCTTTGCCCTCAATTGCTTCCATCATTTCTCCAAATCCTGCTGTGAGTTAGTGATAATAACCCAGGACTGGATGCTTATGCATTCTCTCTCTGATACAGGGCAAGGTGGAAGCTGAGTTTCACTTGGTCACAGCAGAAGAAGCTGAGAAGAATCCAGTAGGCAAAGCTCGAAAGGAGCCTGAGCCCTTGGAAAAACCCAAGTGAGTAGGAGCATACACATTAAACATGCTGGGGCGGGGCACTCAGCAGGAGATGGGGAAGGGCAACCACCTGACCTCCTTTCAGGACACCTCCTCACAGTCTCCAGGATTTTATTCTCTTTCCTGCTGCAATCTTCAGCAAGTAATTTGTCCAGCTTGTGCATGGCCTAGTGACTGGCACTTCTGCTGGCAGCACCTTCCAGGTTTGCTGAAATGTCTTCCTCTGGAAGCCCAAATAAATTGCATTGCTGAGCACTTGGCCACAGCTGGAATTCACACATGAGCTCATTCCATAGCTGACCTGGCACGTGATAACATCTGAAATCATCATAGCTTACACATATGGTCAACATCTCAGTTTGGTCACCTATAAAGATCAGATGGATTATATTTACTATATTTATTATATTAATAATAGAGTTATTTAGGTTGGAAATTTTCTTTGAAATCATTGAGTCCAACCATTAATGCAGCATTTCCAAGTCCATCACTAACTCATGTTTCTAAGCATGACATCTACACGTCTTTTAAACACTTCCAGGAATGGTGACTCCACTACTTCCTTGGGAAGCCTGTTCCAATGCTTGACAGCCCCTTTGGTCAGTAATTTTTTCACCAATACACAGTCTAAACCCTCCTTGAAGCAACTTGAGGTTATTTCCTCTCATACTGTCACTTGTTACTTGGGAGAAGAGACCAATTCCCACCTGGCTATAGGCTCCTTTCAGGTGATTGTAAAGAGCAATAAGGTCTCTGAAGCCTTCTTTTCTCCAGGATGAACAACTCTAGTTCCCTCAGCTGCTTCTCACAAGACTCATGCTCTAGACCTTTCACCAACGTCATTGCCCTTCTTTAGACACGCAAAGGATGTGACTTCTCTCTCTAATTTTATAGTACTTCATACTCAAAAAGAATGAAGATGCTTATTTTTCATCATAAGACTCTTTAATGAGGACATTTTAAGTGTTTTAACAAAGGCAAATGATCTAGGAGAAGTTTATCTTTCAGTATTTGTCACATTAAAAGGTATCAGCTGAGTTTTTTGCAGAGAAAAGTACTTTTAATCTGTTTTGGCTCAAGTGCTTTGTTCTACTGAAACCCTTGAGCAGTTTTTTTATGAGCCGGATAAAAAAGGAGTGAGAGAAATTGATATTGTATTTCCTGCTGCCAAAGCTTCTAAAATTCAATCGCTAGTCATAATGGTAATCATTATACATTCTGTTTAATTTTGCTGGGTTGAGATACATTTCAGGATAAACATGAGAAAGGAGGAAGCAGCATAAAGGAATTATCAGATCAGAGTATCAGAGCATTGTTTAAAACTAGCCTTGGAAAGACTTTAATCCATCACTTCACCCAACACCTTTACCCAAAGGCAGGAGGAGCTTTGCCTAACAGATGTCTGCTTGAAAGATTCCCAGTAATGGAAACCAAAGCACCTCTTTCAGAGGAGAGAGGACTGGGATAGCTCTGAAATGCATGTGGTGGAAAGCAACCAGCCTAGGGAGTTTTAAGAGGAAGTGACAAGTGTAATAGAAGGATTACCTGTCCAGAAGGTTGTCAACAGGATGCACAAGGCACTGTCTCATTTTCCTCTCAGTTTTTGAGGCGCAGCCCATGCACCCATGGCTGCCTAGGGCTCCCTGTGTTTTCAGCTCAAGGGCATTTTATCTCCAAATGTGCTTCTGGGCCAAAAAGTTGTCACCAGCCGGGTGGCCTCTTCTCTGCTGCATAGCCTGGAGGTGTTTTGACCCAGAAGCCACAAAACTTGAGTCTTCCTCTAGATCTTGCACTGAGTAATCAGTGGTTTTTGTGGTGTGAAGACACAGCCAACATAAGGCTCAACATAACTGTACTCTCGATTGAGATGTATGCCTCAATTAAATCAAAAGTAGGGTGGGGATAGTGTCATTTGACACTACCCATCTCAGAAGCAAAACATTCAGGCTCCTTTTGTGGCTGCTCATGGTACAGGTAGGAGAGTAATTTCATTTACCTAGCACACATATACTAAGATACAAGCTGGAGAAAGAGATGACTTGGCCTCCTGAAGGTCCTTCCTCTCCTCAAGCAGATAGCCCATGAAGGACCAGACTGAGCACCTAGGCTTTAAAGCTAGGCAAAAAAATCCTAAGGTTGCTAACACAATATTAGCACGTGAATAGTAAAAATTATTTTAGCTAGATACTCACTCACTGGAAAGAAAATAAACTAACAGTTGAAGACATAGCATGCCTCAGTTTCATTAAAGATAATAAAGTTTACCAGCTCAGTGCCCCCAGGTGATGCAATATGTAGTTCATACATGCAGAGTAGTCACAATGAGCTGGGATATAAAAAATAATTGATTTAACCTTTCAAATGAGTTCTCTTCAGGAAGGAGTGGATCTCAAGGACCTCTTTTCTCAGGACCTTCAGGTCTCTAAGCTAGTACTGTAGATTCACTCTAATTTTTTTCTCATCATGTAGGAACACCCAGTGAAGCAGAGAAATTTTAAGATTGTTTTGTGAAATTATTCCTTAAAAACAAAATCGTTTCAAAACAAAAACTTATTTTCTAGGAGCTATAGAGAGTAGCAGATCCTTTAATGTACCAGAGCAAAGATGGACAAAGATTAAATGTCTGTGAACTAGAGAGAGAAACATGCAAACACATAATAAAATTCAATGAGTGTAATTTCCTGCTGGCCAAAGCACTATGAGGTTATTCATCTCTTCAATTCTGCTAATCAAGACATGATGCCTTTCCGGATGCAGTCTGCTGTAATAAATACACTGCTATAACTGATAATGAGTTCTATTGCCTACGTTGCAAAGCAAACAAATTAAATAAACAACAGTCTGGCTTTTTTTTTTCCCCCCCAGCATTTAAAAGTTATTAAAAGTCTTCAAGCAGTTGGTACATGCAGACTAAGGGTCTTGTTACTCAAGTAGTTTTAATCTTCAGGGTGTCCAGTTTTTTAATAATTCCTTTTAACCTGTAGGGTTAAATTGATGATTTATTTCTGAATTATTTCTACCTCAATAAAAAGCCCAGTCTTCACTGAAAGATATTCAGTTGGCCTTTTACATTAACAGACTTTCTGTCACATTGGCATTCACTTCCACTGGCTGAATGCTGAGTTCACCAGATAACTAAGACATTGCCTAAATTCCTGGAACACCTTTCTGGAGTGAGACATGGCCACAGTTTTCATGCCAGAGAGACCAGGCCAACACTTTTCCTAAACAGAACATTGTTTGCCTCTCTGTATGCAGTCAGTTTTGTTGTACAGTGTGAAGAAACTCCTGAGTATGGAGGAGAATAGAATATGGGGCAATATTTGGAAAAACTTGGATTGTGGGATGCAGATATTCTCCACTGGAAGAAGGTGGCTCTTCTTTATGTACACAGGCAAACCATCTGGGTTTCCTTTCATCATTTCCTGTTTTCATGAGGCCTGTTTTAAATTTCCTTCTGAAAATACACCATTTGGGGTCACATGCCTGACCTGAGCTGCCTCTGATTATTATGGCACCATGACTATCACTGTGCAATCAGATTTTTTGTAATGGCTCATTACCACTTTTGTGATGCTAAATTCCTTGAAAGTAGTAGAAAGCTTTTGTACTCATGATGCTTGGATTTCTTCTTTAGGGTTTATCTTGATCTTGTTTTCGATTTTGAACCCTATATCATGACATAAATTGAAGTATTTATGATGTGTGAGCTGGAGTTTCATTACAAGTGGTGTGTGGAGCTTGGTTTGGGAATGGGTGGAAGAAAAGTGACCCAAGAGCTTGTGAAACTCGTGGACATTCCCTCTAATCCCTGTAGTGGGTTCCAAGGAGTTAAAGGTCCTTTTTAGTCTCAAATATATATTTTACAGTGGGATAACTTTGGAGAGGTGGATCTGCCTTAACAAAAGGTTTTCTTTTTCTTTCTTCCCCTTTAGCCGACCAGACACATCCTTCTCTTGGTTTGTAAATCCTTTCAAGTGTATGTATCACCTGATCTGGAGGAATTACAAGAAGTACATCATCATTGGCATAATTCTGCTTATTCTTGTTATCTTCCTGGTTCTTTTTATCTACACACTGCCAGGTGCAATTAGTGAAAGGATAGTTATAGGAAGAGGGTAGATCATAGCTCTCATTGTAGTCAATCAAATAAGAAAACTTCCACTAAAAATAAGTCAGGCAAAAAGAAATAATTAACCTGAAACACATCTCGTTCCTTGTAAAGAGAAAAGTAACTATTCACATCAAGAATTGGAGCTCTCAAAATATTTGAATGCTCATTCAAACCCATCCCAATGTACATTATCATTCACATACATTAATGTGTATTAATTATGTATATTAATGATGTACATCACTACTGCTGCAGCTTTATTGACATTGTTATTGAAAGTGTTGTTATGCACCTAAAACTGAATTTAAGAGTAAATTCTTCAATGCTATGCAGAAATTAATTTCTCAGTCAAGTATTTATTATTACAGATGAATGATTAAATATTAAAGTCAAAATCTTTACACAAAGATAAATGTATAATACAGTCTTTGCATAGTTTTGTAATTAATTCTTTTAACTGTTCTTCAATAACTTTATAATGGCATGATTATTTTTAGATAAAAGGTGTTATTAAAAGAACTCTAAGGTTAAATTGTCTCATTTGGTGTCATGTGGAATTTATCCTGCACCTCCAGTAAAAATGCTGTGCTCTACAAAAACATCTCACAAACTCATAAATGAGCTAAGTGCCAATGACAGGGATGTAGTAGCACAGATTGAAAGAACATTTGCCAGCTGCAATTTGAAAGTGCTGTGGTCTCTGGAGGAGAGGTATCAGGAAGATGAAGACTCATCCATGGGCATTGCGGTAACAAATGATCCTTGTAGGGAACAGGGAAAATCCTGCTGTTTGAAAAGCAAAGGCAAAGAGCAATGGAAAAGAGAAGGGCTGCAGAACAGAACCATGGAATATCAAAGAAAACAAGGAATAAAACCTTTCACAGTTGTCAATGTGAAAATCCTCATCCTACTTAAGAATACATAGAGTGTTGCCACCTGTGTCATGCACAAGTGATTCCACTTGGCCTTCAAATGAGTGGTCATGAATTTGAAATAGTCACCTAAATCTTCTCCAGTGCCACCCACAGTTAGACCTGTTGTAAAGATGACCTTTGTGAAAATGCTTTCCACCATGCACCCCTCACACAAAGTGTGAGCACCCTTTGCACATTTCAAAGTATCAAAAGGCAAGACAAAGAGGTCCTATAAATGCTGGTCATTCTGCCAAGCTCAGGGTGCAGGAATAGAAAAGCAGGCACCTTGATAATTCTCAGAAGCCACTTACACGGGAAGCTTGTTTGGTTCTGCTTGTACCTGGCCTGCTAAGGCTGTGCTATGAGCCTCTGTGTCCACTTCTGGCCTACAACACAGATAATGGCATTAGTCTGGAAAATGGATATCAGTGAAACTTCCACAGACAAGACTTCTCACTTTTGAAAAGCATTTTAGAGGTTTATTTTGGATGGGATAACTTGCTCTAGAAGTGCCTCTTCCCCATTCCATTGATGACAAAGGCAGATGGCTAAAGGCAAGCTGAAAGCATTCCATCCCCAGTCCATCCAGCAGATTGTCACTCCGTTTTTCTTCTTAATTTCCAAGTATAGAAGATGAAATATAACTAAATATAACTATATTATCCAGGTATGTGAGTATATTACAACTAGACATGCAGCAAAGGACCAGAGTGGATGAGTTTTTCTGTTCTATTTTCCTTTTGAAGTTATTATTTTGACCAAGAAATTAAAACACAATTACATGGTTAAATCTGCCCCAGCTGAATGTAGCAAGACAGTGATGTGAAAAGGTGCTGAACACCCTTTAGTCCTTCATCTCATATCCCTCTGCACCAGGCCATTGTCTGGTGCAGTCTCTGCTCACACATCATGTGTGACATAATCCTCTGAAACCACGTTTTTCAATTTTGTGCTATTTTGCAACTGAACTTGTATGAAACAGAAAAGAGTGTTGCTCCTAATATGTTTCATAATACCATGAATTTTGGAAATGCAATTTAAAAGCTCCAGTGAGAGCAAATAAAACTATTCTGGTACAAGAGATGAGAGAAAAATATTAATGACTGGAGTATATTGTGACAGCCAAAAAGGCAATGAATCTGAATTTTTTCCATTGTGTCAGGTCAGAGGTCCTGATGCTGCAAGGCAGCTGTTGCATTCATCTCTCCTTACTCTGCTTGTTTGTTCTTTCTGCCTTGGACTGTGTGAAGCACTGGACTGTGGTCTGCTCTGTCCTGATTTTTGCAGAATATTCTGTGCCTTGCTCCCAGTCTGCAAACTGCACTGGACCCAGCAGATTGGTCTCATAATGGCTAATGACTATGTTAAAATGACTTTTATATTTGGAAGAAAGGAAGCCCATGACAAGGTGGTATAGGAATTTGCTTTCTGCACATATTAGTCACAGAAAGGTTTTTGGTTGCCAGACAGAGCTCCTCATTGCTCTGTGTGCCAGCTGCCAGCTCCAAAGGGATTTTTATCATCTTGGCTGAATAGCCTGCTTGCCATCCTGCTCCAAAGTGCAGAGCACTGTCTCCTTCCAGACTAATTTATACCTTTTTTTATCAGCTATTTGTGACTGGGAAAGAGCTTAACCCAAGAACTGGTTCCAGCCTCCCAGACATTTGGTATATAACAGCCACCTTTCCATTTTCTAGTGAATCTCTGTTTCAATAGCAAACAAATACATTTTCATGTATTTTCAATGGAGAAAGGATAATTTATAAAACTCTTCCAGACAGCCTCTCTTTTAAGCACTTCTGTAAGCAGCTATGAAGACTAATCAGAGCTACACTGATTAACAGAAGCTCTGTGTCTGCTTCCTGGATGGCTCTGCTGTGGCTCCAGAACTCCACTTCAGGAACAGAGGCCGTCTTCATTAGGAACAAGCCAGAAAGATTTATGGATGTTCCTTCCCTCCCTCTGACTGGAGAGTGGCCCTGGCAGAACTCTCTGTGATGATGCTGACAGTTCATTGACTGGTTAATTCCAACACACTCTTCTGTCAGTGACCTGCCCATCACAGCTCAGAACTTTTTCCCTCTGCCAGCCCCTCAAAAGGGCTGAGCTTGACCCACCAGCACAAGAGAACACTGCTCCCTGCAGTGCCTCCTCCTTGTGCTGCAGGGGTGGCTGGAGCTCTTTTCCAAGCAGCTGGGTCCTGCCAGGGAGCAACTGGAAAGCTGCAAGTGCACTGCAGGCAACTGCTGCCTCACAAGTTGGAGTGAAGGGGAGACTGACAGAGGGGAGGGAAATCACCTCCAATTTACATGTCCATGTGCAGCCTGCATTTTCCCTCACCATGCAGATACTGAAAACACAGCAGACCTGTAGGTGATATCACCAGGTGCTGTAAGACTTCTTTCCCAAATGTCTTTTAGGCCAGGCACATACAGAAATTTGGTATCCACTAGTGGGCAAAATTGAGAATCACTGGAGATGGGGAAATACTGTAAGATATAGATGTAAAAATATATAAGAAATACAGACCAGAAACCTGTCAGATGTCTACACTTCTAGGTGGAATGGTCAAACAGTATAGTTGTACTGTCATCACCTTCTTCCAGTGGATTCCTTTTCCTTTAGTTCTTTGTCATTCTTGGAAATTCTCACCCATTGAGGGTTTCTGTGTCCTCAGTCCCTAAACCAGAGCAGTCAGCTACCCTGGGACATCACATCTAAGAGGAATCCTTCACCCACTTTTCTATCTCCAGCCTAAGTGGCTACAGCTGGTCCTGCAGCCTCGTTTGGAAGCCCTGCCTCTCCACTCTTCATCCTGGATCAAGGCATCTTGCACCCATGAACAGTGCTTAGAGCTGCAAGCCCCTGCTGGGTCCAGGGATACATTTCAGGCACAAGAAAATCCAGATAGGTTTGTAATGCCCAAAACATGCTGGCGCACACTGTTTAGCTTTGCACTGCTACTTAAATGCCAGATTTTAGAAAAATATTAGGAAAAGAGCCAAATGCAAGGGCTGATATAACATAAGAGAACAAGATTTATTTGTTTGTTTACTTATTTGATAATGATGTTTCTTTTTCCTGGCAGATAAGCAATAGTTAATCCTCTCCAGAAACCAGCACACAGTTCTAATATACTGACAAAGCACTGACCTGCCAATATGACTGTACAGCAAATAAACATTAGCTGCATTTAGTGCTTGTGATGAACTTTTAATTAGCCATAGCAATAAAACCTCACCAAAGCACTTAACAAAACACTTTTCAAAAGCCTCTTGACACTATCATTGTGCTCTTGGCTCTTGGTGTGTGAATAGTTTCACCCAAGAGGGCAGCTTTGCCTTTGGCAGACAGCTCTCTGGGGCTGGTACCCACGGTGCAGATGGACGCACACAGCTTGTGCAAAAGTGCTACACTATAGCAGCTTCAAAGGCTGTTTTAGTGTCTGGAACACAACGGTGGTGCATACAGTACAGGAAAGTCAATATATTAAGAAAAGAGTGATAATAGGAGCAACTCTTTAGGAGGGTTTGTTCTGCTCAGTTAGTGCATTTTTCCCCTTCATTATCTTTATTTGAAAATGGTTTGCATGTCCCAAGCTCTGCTTTGACTGAATGCTGATGGTATGCAGCTCACACAGATGTTCCATCAGCATCTATGACCATAAAGTGGATGTGCTCATGCCTCTGGGAACTGGATTTTGAAGTGCCATGGCCAGGTCTTCCTGTTCTTGGCACAAGGAGCTGCAGTAGCTATTTGTGAGGAGCACTTACAGACTGGGTATTTAAAATGTGACAATACAGAGCACGGGTTTCCAAGCCAGGCATTCTGATTTTCCCTCCCAGGGCCATTATAGAACCTTAAGAGGGTTTAATATCTGCCTTAACCAGTGCTGTCCTTGTGATCCTGGGTCAACATCTATCACTGGTGATAGACATGCCCTTGAAGGACATGCCCACCACAGACCTTTGCAGTGTGGAGTCAACAGATGTGCTGCAAAATAGTTGTTGGAGTTCTGGACAGGAAAGACTTTTCAACCTGGAAGGTGAAGCTGGAATGCTTTGTCAGCACATTTGTTCCTTTTTCTGTAACATCTATGATGGGGAAAGGAAAGAGGGGAAGGCTTAATGCTTTCTACTGTCACCACAGGTTTTGGCCAGGGCCTTTTTAGTTTGTAAACCCGAAGATTGTACAGGCAGATAAAAAGGGAAAGTTTGGGAAGAACTATATTTGTAGTTCAAATCCTATTGCAGTCCTCTAAAATTCAAGTGACTGTAGAGCCCCTGCAGACCCTCAGGTCAAGTGCCAAAGCGCCTGTATTCCCAAAAACCTCACTTTCCCACACAATATCTCTAGTTTGGGAGCTGAAATTTTATAGATCAGCTTTAGTGGTTCCATTTCCATTTACTGGTTTGAGAAGTCATCAGCTGGATTTATGGAAAGGGAAGCAGAGACTGATGAGAACTTGGTTTTAGTGTCTCTGGCTGGACTGTGAGGCATCAAAGTTATCTGCCTACCCAGCAGCAGCTGAGTTCTTCCATCAATCTTTGGGGGCCTGTATCATAAACACACTCCAGAGTGTGAGATCTTGTGTAGCTGAACTCCCCTTTGCCAAAGCCTTTCATTACTATGTCAGGAAAATTATTTCCTAGCAGATGTTAGGTTGTCCAAGATGGTCTTCCATTGGAGCCAAAGAGGAAAGTTGCACCTATAGATCTGCTGCCCCTGTGGTCACTGGGATGCTGATTTAATTCCCTGTGGCATCTCTGTCTGTGTCACACCCCAGGCAGTCCATTGCTTATGCCACCTTTTTTAGGCACAGAATGAAAGAGGTCTGATAAATGCCTGAAAGGTTGTTCCACTTGGTTATTATTCAGATATGCTAATTTATTCATGGGAAGAAATGATCTTGCTGCACACAAAAGTAAGCCCTGGTTGCTGCAATCACATTTTATTAGCTTCACAAAAAAGTGACAGGTTTGACTTTGAATTTACTCCCATTCATTTTGCTACGCTGCAAGGAAGTTCCTCATGAGTCCCCATGAGCATCCTGAGGACTCCCAGACAGGCTGAGGGACTGACACCTTGTGAGAGAAATATCAGTTCTCTGTTTGAGTCTGGTCTTGGCTGCAATACTTAACAAGCCCTGCTGATCATGCCTTGCTTTGTTAGTTGAACCCATCCAATGGGGCTGAAGGACAAGCAGAGCAAGGGATGTGAATCCTACCTGTTAATTACCTTTGGGTGACTCCTTGCCTTCAGACCTCTCCTCTGCATCCTTCAAGGGCACAGAGTTTTTCCTGCAGTCCCTGATCACGAGACAAGGTTTCCAAGTCAGCTCTCACTCACTACTAAATTTAAACACTCACCATTGCCAAGTGGCCTTCCAAAACTTCTGTTTTTTCTCCCCTGTGACACCTGTTCCCACTTCTGCTAGAACACATAAGTCATTCCCTCTTTGGAAGAAAACAAGCTCTTGGGTTCTTCTTTCATTTTAAATACTGATGGAACAAGCTTTTCTTCCACAAGCAATGAAAAGCAGACACACACCTGGCTTATCTGTGCTCATCATTGCTTCCTGTGAGGCCAGGTACCCACAGCATGTTAATTACTGAGCCTGTATTATCGACTTTCTTCAGCTATTGGCTGTAAATTAAAATATAAAATCAGGTGATTCACATCTCTGCAGTCCTTGGGACTGGGAAACTTGCCTGCTTGGGGAAAAGTGAAATTTAGTTTCAGAAAATACATTCTATGAGCAGCTTTGGCAGCACAAATCAGATCCAGCTCCTGCGCATTCCAACCCACAGCAGAAGCATAAAGGAGGAACCAGCTCCAAATTTCATACTGATCCTGCTACCTCCAGGTTTCAGAGCAGCTTGATCCCAACAGGAGCAAGTTTATCAACTGGAGCAGACTGCCCTGTGGGATGTGTGGCTGAGGGCAGGCTCTGTTGATGCTGAGGGTCCTCAGCACTGATCAGCACTGAACAGTCTGACAGCAATAGCTCAGTCCTATATGACCTGCTCTCGTCTCAGCTCTATAGGTCTGTAGGCAGTTCACTACACTTTACAAGTTTTTCGAAGGCTATGGTTGATTCAAAACCACTGGCAGTTTCTCTTGTAACTGAATTACATGAGGATCTCTGTATCAGAAAAACATGCAGTATGGGGGTTTTTTTCAGGGCTTTTGAGAGAGCGAGGCAAATTTGTCAACAAAAAATGTTATTTTAACCTGGGGTAGCTGGCAAGTACTTCATATGGGACAGCTCTTTGAATGCACTGCTTATAATTACATTAACTCAGAGTTTTTACCAGGCTCTTGATTTATCAATGTGTATGACTGTGATCTCCTATTTTTTAATGCATCAAAATACCTGTCATTGCAGAGCAATAAGGTCTTTTATTCAAGAATCCTTGTGCATTGGTTTTACTTTACATCCTTCACTGAAAAGGAAGCAATCCAAGAGGGGCATGTGTGCATTTGCAAGGCATCTGCTGAGCTCTGTGCAGCTGGAATGCATCCTGCTCACATCTTACAAAGCCTTGATGATGAGACCCATCATCAGAGACGAGCCTTTGAAACATTGGGATGTCACACCATTCATGCTCAATTAACTAATTAACAGACAGTATGGTTTGTGTGGTCAATCATCCCTGTCACAGCTTAACCACTAAACTGAAATGACTCCGTGCCAAAGCATCACACAGGAAAGCAGTACTGCTCTTGCTGAGCACAGTGGGTGTTGTGTTTCTGGTCTGTGTGGGGCTTGAGATTGCTAGATTTCAAACAGTCAGCAGACTGAGAGTAAGCAACTTTGCTGCTGAAGGCTTTGGAAAAAAATTCTTTGTAGGTTCTCATCAAATATATGTGCATCTCATAGTTTTGTACGTTGGAGGAAACAGAACACGCAGTAAAGAGAGAGCCACTGGGATCAAATGCTCCACTATAAAAAAACTGTAGGTAGCTTCAGTATTTCATATTTTCAGGCTTTTGTAGTGCAGGGCTGTGAGGAAGAAACCTCAACATGAGGGCTGGGAGAAAAAAAAAAGCCACAAGAAACCTCTCTGGCAAAAAAACCCACAACCTTTTCTAAACTCCTGCAGTGTGACTGCAGCCCTGGAGATCAATTTCTCCCATCAGGCTCTCAGAGTGCAGTTCTGAAGAAGTTGATGGCATGGGGAGGCATCACCTTGGGGACATGAGGGCAGGGCTCCCATGAGATGCTCCATTTGCACAGGTAAGATGGGGCAGGCTCTGGAGGGAGAGCAGAGCAGCAGTCAGCTGCCTGTGCTCATCCCACCACCCCTCCTGCAGCACCTGATGCAAGGACCTCACCAGCCCATCCTCACCAGGAGATCTGCAGATGCTTATCCAAGCCTGGATAGGAGCTCTGGCTGCAAATAACATCTTGTGGGACATACTGAGGTGGGGCAGGAGATGCCACAAAGCATTTTTAGCAGTCAGTGGCTCCAGAATTGAACCCTCCAGGTGAAGAGCATTTCAATGCTGGAGGGAGGAGCAAACAGTACACAGAAGAGCAATTCTGAGTGACAGTGGAGAGAGAGCCCCTGAGTTCAGATTGTGCAGCAGCACTGACCCAGAACAAGCTGTTTCAATAAACCTACCAATCAACCCTTCATAGTTATGGGATAGGGATGTAGGTGCAGCTACATCCAAGTTTAGTCCCAGACTCAGTCAACTATTTATATCTAGAGAGTTATATAGGCACAATCAATTCTTTATATCCCTTAGGTAAGATTTCAAAGTTGAGCATGCAAGCATTTGTCAGCCTTGAGGAGTAACCTTGAGAGGCATCCCTACACAAGGGGAGACGGTGTCATGCAGTCTGCTGCCCTGCAGGAGAATCCAATGGACCCTGGGCTGCCTGCTGTTGATGGAGTAGAGTGATTGACTTAGTCATATTTACACACCCGCTCTATTTTGGGTTGGCACATGCTCAACTAGTCCTTAGCTGTTGAAGATTTATGGCCCTTAATTATTTTGTTGTTCTCTCTAAGCTGAATGTGCCCTTCACGACCACCACCAGTGGCTATTGCATAAGCAGGAAAAGGGAGAGGGGGAAGCCCAGTGTCACAGTCAGGGAGGTGGTAAAACCCTTCAAAGAGTTTGAGGCACTCAGAAAGTGTGCCTTCATAGTTATTTAAATAAAGGAAAAAGTTTGGTCTCTGGTAGTGACCAAGGTAATGAAAAACCTTTCAGCTGCTTCCTCTGTACCCCACGGCACAATAAACAAATAGATATTGACTTCCCAGCAGGCCCTCTGTGAGTAGTGTGTGGGCAGGTGTGGGAATGAGCAGTTTGGACAACTCCAACCTCTGCATTAGTGATGTAGCTCTTGGTCCCTGTAGAGAGAGAAAGCTCAGCAGGGCCGTGGGTTTCCCATGACGTCGGTACAAAAAACATCTTAGGAAGTGTGAGTCATAGGAATTCGAAAGGAAAGCCTCAGCCTAAGAAGACTCAAAACTCTCTTGCCTAGTAGGACAAGAGAGCTCCTGATACATTTGCACATTATCCCTCCAAGACTGCCTTGGAGCCTGTCTTTTGTTAGAGCAGATGGTCCAATATAACAACAATCTGAGCCACCAATGCTGCCTTCCTGCCACAGGGAAGAACCAGCAAGCAGAATTCAAATGCAGCTGGAAAGGAGGCCCATCACAGATAAAAAGAGCAAGAGAAAGTTCAGCCACAGCCACCACAGGAGGGATGGAAGGTGTTTGGTCAGGCCTAAGACTTCAGAGTTCAAACCCCTTTAGGGTTCAACACTGAATAGCAGCACTCAGGAAGAGGAGTGTCAATGCCTGAACTCCTTGCCAATCTGAGAGCCTCACAGCATCGCAGCAGCTACCAGGGAGGAATGTTCCTGCACAGGTGGGATCTGAGGTTGTGTTCATTTAACTGAGTTTGGGTTTGTTTATTCTGCCTTTCTCTTCTGTAATCTTTTCCCCTACTTGAAGTGCAGCTACCTTAATTTGGCTTGGCTGAACTAAACCTGTCACGTTCCCATCCCTGCCTTGCCTCGTGAGAAGTCTTGGGAAAGTGAGAAGCCTGTGCATGGGGGGAGTTCGAGATGTGCACAGGCAGTACCACCGGGACCTGCCACCCAGGATGAGTGACACGGTGCCTCCTGCAGAGCTTCAAAGGCAGCTCACTGGGCAGTTTTCCCCAGTGCCTGCTCCCAGACAGAAGTCCCTCTCCAGCACCTGGGGGACAGCTTCCAGCTCCAGCACCCTTCTCTCACTGTCTGCTCTTGGCACATGCCTCCCTTGTCCGAGGGAATGAAAAGTTTTATGCAAGGCAGTCCTCAAAACACTCGTGTCTTTCCTCCTACAGAATTTATTTTCTGTGTTTTGATCCTGTGAGATCACTGCCCAGGCCCAGCAGGTATCTCTCACATGGGCTGCACTGCCTTGTCTCAGCCAATGCTTGGGCATGACCTATCTGAGATAACATGAAGAAAGTAGGAATTCTCTCACCTCTCTCTTTGACCAAGGAAAAACACCATTATCCTGCTATCATCAGAGCACTTTTCCATCAATCTCTTTTGGACAATATCAGATATCTGTTCATTTCTCTTCAAATGGTGATGTCATTGTCACATTTTCACAGCTGTTCTGATACAGATATTTCTTGCACTCCTGTCGGGGGTTCAGGGCATTGCTGTCCTTCAATAGCAGGAGATTCATTGCAGAGGCTTCAGAGGTGGAGTAGGCCCTTCCAATCTGCTAATTACTATTATTAAAGCTAACTAGCTGAAGAATTAAACCATGTTGCAGATAGGTGTTTGATTGAAAAAAAGCCCATTTCATCATGAAACCAGCCCAGAAGATGGATGCTGGTTCCATGAATAGCAGCAGGGAGCAGATCCTGTTCAGAAAGGCTCTCCCCTTAGGCAGGTGAAGGTGCAGAAGCTTTCTACAGCATTCTGGCAATAGGAAAAACTGAATTAGTGATCCTGGCAGACTGACATCAAATAGATGGCAAAGATTTGTTCTTCATCTCAGTTTCCAAATTCAAGAAGAATGTTTGAAATAAGTAGAGGTAAGGGCCTGAGATAGGTTCTATACCAATTATTGGAGATGTACCACATTTGCATCACTTTTTACTTAATTTACAAGGGAAAAAAAGCCACATGTGAGTCATTAAAGACCTTGTGAGCCTTTCATATACTGTTAAAAGTACCAATAGAAAGAACTTCTTCAGCATCTGCTCAAACATCACTTATTTGAAGAGCTATTAGGGACTGTGCTCAATTCCCTGAATGCAGTGTCTTTTGTTTGATAGCCACAAAATACAAATTCTCTTGGCCATATACTGAGATTTGGGTTTTTTTAAAAGTAGCTCCTCCAGTTTGGATTGGGTGACTGGGAATAGCAAAGACTGCAGTTTTCCCAAACCAGATCCTTCCAGTCCAACTTAGCAATGGAGCCAAGAGAAGTGGTAGAACATAAAATTTTGCTGCAGCTTGGGCTGAAAGTTTCACTAAAGCTCAGACCCAGGGAGATTTCCTGGCTCGAAAATTTTATCTCAAACAATTACAGTGGAGCAAACTTACAATGGTTATAAAGCAAATTTTAGGATTAGAAGGATCCTGTCTTCAGAGTGGGTGAGAGGTAGTAGAACATCTATTGTTCTCACAGAAAGTGTTTTCTGCTTTCCAGTATGTAATTTCTTTCATGTTTCCTTGATTGATTCTTATCCTACACATCCTGAGTATTAGTCCTTTCTCCCTCGTAGAAACCTGAAATATTTTGAAATATTTCAAGACCTTTTAATTGTTTCTGCATCGTTGACTCTGAATGTATCCAAATGCATCAGCTGAGACCTCATTCCTGCTGAACAGGGCGGCAGGGTAACCTCAGGGGCCATGTAGTCTAACTGCAAAAGTCACCTTAATAATTATTCTGGTGTGACCTGCTGAGCAGTATTGCTTGGGGAAAGGTGAGGGAGTCAGGCAGATCCAGTCACTTGCCCTGTTGTCCCTGTTTCTTAGCCATGCACTGCAGTCAGCTGTGGAGATAGAACAAAATAGTCAAAGAAATATGTTTGTTTTCTCCATTGTTAATCCCAGTGGATCTATAAGGCTGTTCTTAAAGCTTTCCAGTTGAAAGGTACTTTGGGAGTGCACAATACACTGAAGAGTGGAAGATATCTCGTTGTATCAGGACACTTCTACATCTTTTTTACTCCAATGTATGCAGAGTGACATTATGGACTATTACATGCACAATCTGAGCAGAGGAGATAGTAAGAAAAAAAAAAACTCAGAGAGAACTTCAAAGACCAAGAAAGGGGCAGACGTGATTTATCTGAACGTCATCTAAATTCTGTCTTATCCTGACCTCAGGTCATATAGCAATTATTAAGTGAACTTTGTAGATCAGACAAAAAATGTACCACATTATAGTATCCCCCAAAGACTGTCTCCAGGGCAAACTCAGCCTCCTGCTTCTGTTCGTAGTGGATTACTTGTGACAGGCTGGGCAGAAGATTGATTATTGTTATAAATTATTTCATGATCCCTCTTCTGGTGCAATAAAAGGCAGTGATTCAGCTATCCAGAGAGTGATATGAAAAGAAATGAAGGACTTAATTAAGTGCAATTCTGGAGCAGAATTTTGTTGGTGAAAGATTTTTGAATCCATTTAAAATTTCACTGAGTTGTTTCTGTTTCTATTAAAGTCAGTAAAATGATACCGTCATTCAACTGTGAGAGGTTGCACCTTGACCAACCATAGTGAAGCTTTTTTGAACTCTTTCTGTTTTAATGTATTCTTTGATTTAATAAGATTGATATTTTCCCACATTTTCTACAGAGTGCTACAGGTTTTTTATCTGTGTCGATGCAGCATGAAAATATTACAAGGCTGGAACAGAGGAAATGTGTAAGAGAAACTGGTTTCTACCCATGGAAGAAATTAATATCCTGGTTGTGAAATCGATGTTATGTTTTCTAGAGGGAAACTGTAAGTGGATATTAAAAGGGTATAGCTACATATTAATTCACATTTAAAAGGTTAGACACAAAGGATTTTTAAGTGTGATATTGCATTAAGCAAGCCCTGGGAGTGATCCACCGCAGAAGAGTCTTAATAGGTGACTGAGAGAAGACATGAAGGGAACAGGTGGCACACACTATCCCAGAAGCAGGACTCGAGCACTGGCTCCATCTCTCCAGCCCTTGTCCTGACCTCAACACCTCATCTCTCAGTGTGATGCAGGAATCATATTCCACAAATGCCACTGGTATAAATAAGAATGGTGCCCTTGTGTTTTCTCCAGCAGTACTTGGAGAAATGCTCGTCTAGAGCTAACCTTTTCCCTCCTTCATCTTCCTCCTCGCTCCTCTTACAGCCCATTTTATGGAGTTTCAATATCTTTGTGCCCTTGTCCTGTGAGCTTGTGGGAAAAGAGAAGGCTGTGGTCCTTCCCTGCATTGAGGGGCCACCCCTCTGAGACAGGCAATGAGCCCACAGCTCAGCCAAACTGTGTGCTTCAGTCTGAGCCACACAACACCCACAGCCCACAGCATTATAAAGTAGCAGGAAAGACCAAATTAATCCCTCAGGCATCACCATGGACCAAAGAGCTCAGAATTTTCCAGAGCTGAAGATTCAGGAGGGACAGAATGCCAATAAAGCCTCCTTCACAGCACCAAGTTTCTTGTATCTCATTTCTTTCAGTGAGCAATATCTAGCATTCCTTGAGATGCTGAAATTTGGGAAATTTACTTTTTACTTTGAGTTAGCAGCATTGCAGTCTTCAGCCAGAAAATTCAGCTAGTAAAAATGTCATCTCTTTTTTTTTCTTCTTCTTCTTTTCCCCTGCTTTTGAGGATAGGAGGAAGGAAATCAGCAAAAGTTCTAAAGTTTAGGTGAAAGGCAATGAAATGTTCAAGAAGGGAGCAGAGAAGAAAGGTGGATTATGCTAGGAAAAAGAGAAATTTGTATGTCTGGAAAATGTGGGTTGTGGAAGCAAGACTGCACAAGCAGCTTTCCTTCCTTGTGCAGGGGCATAATACACATATTAGCTCATCTATAGCTCACACCTAATTCAGAACAAGTGATATGGCAGACAAAAACTGCTCTAGAAATTAATGACCAGATGAAATGTCTTTGATCCAGGGAAGAGAACTGATGAAGGAGAGCCACATGGGAGGCAGAATAGGTGCATGTGGAAGGTCCACTGTCCAGTCCCAGCTGTGTCACTGGTCTTCTGGTGAGTTGGGGCAGCTGCCTCCCTCTACCTGAGCATGTTTGTTCCACTTGGAGGTTTGTGACTTGTCCTTCCTTGCTTTTAATTTTTTTTTTTAATTTTAAATGGGAAATAAAACTATGTAACAATTTTTCCACTTGAAAATCCAACACAATTCCTATTTTTTTTCTGTCCTCTCTAGGCAGATTTGAACCCTTTCACACATTGGACTAGGGTAGAAAATGTGTCCTTACTAGAGTTTCCATCTATCTCCTCTGCATAGAAGTCTTGGAATTTGATGAAAATAATCTGATTTGTGCTCCCACCTGAATTTGGTTTACTTTTTTTCTGCCCCAGTATCCTGGCTGAAATAATGTCTTTATTTAACTGTCACAAAATTAAATATATATACAAAACGCCATTTTAAAAAATCAGTGTGAAATGAAACCTGCTTTCCTGTTCTCTGGCTGTGTTTGGAGAGCAGCTCATGAGAAGTGCTGCACAGAGGGAGCCATTTGCATGGCACAGACTTCTTGGCCACCCTGGGCCCCCTCTGTGCACTTCTGAGTGCCTCCTGCTGGCACCTCCACCGTGGAGATCTGGTGCACAGAGATCAGGCAGTGCTCCTCTTCTCTCAGCACCCTGCTGCCCCTATGGACGTGCTGCAGCCCACAGGGAGCCAGCCTGGTCTCTCCATGGCCAGAACAGAGGCAGTCCAGCTGCAGGGTGCAATATCACCAAACCTTTAAAGGTTTAAATGTGATCGTGCTCAGCTTTGCCCTTCTGACAATCTTCTGGAAAGTTTCAGCCTTGAACCCACATGGTTCCTAAAAAGGATGGGGATTTATGAATGATGGTGGGTCCTGAGCCACAGACAGGTTCCAGACAGGACTTTTTCCTCTATTTCCCTCCAGGTCACCTACCTAGGTATTGTATCCTGCCTCCTTTCTGTGCAACATTCTCAGTGTCCCACTCCCCCTTTCTGCTGATATTCCTCCATCCCACTACATTTATATAACCATATAATACTTTTTGGAGAGAGAGATTTTACATCTTTTGTCTGGTTGGTCCAATAGCAAGCAGGAGGTGCCAGTAGGATTTTATGAAGCCTGCTCAAGGCAAACACAGTGTGAGGGTCTTACCTGCAGCTCTGTGGGCCTCGAACCCTAGGTAGGCACTGTAGGGCCCTGTCAGTGGATTTGAAAAACCTCAGTGGCAGGGAAATGTAACATCTGAGAGGTTGGGGTGATGGGCTGAGCTATGGAAGATCTGACACCTACATGGCAGCCTGCCTTGCCTAAAAGAGTAGGAAGGCACCAAATCTCCTCAAGAATTTGGGTTGGATTATATAGGAAGGTGTCACTCTGTGAAAATGTTGCACTAAGAATGTAAATTCATGAAACTCAGAGGCTGCAGAGTATGGCAATAGATTGGCAATACTACAACTCCTTGCAGTGTGTTTCCTTGCAGTAGTGAACAGATACTACAAAGATGTATTAGGGTGGGACACAAGCAAACCAGGAAACTGTAGAGCTGCAAAAAGGAAAATTTGTTCTTTACTGTAGCAGAAGGGTTTTCCTCTCACAGAATGAGAGGAAAAGATGACTGATTTCAATTATTATTATTATGGGCAATTGAACAATTTGAAAGAAGGATTCTAGGTTTGTAGGTCTGGGTTTTTAACTTTCCACTCTTTGTTTCTTTTCAGTACATTAGGCAGATTTCTTCGATTCTTACTGCATTTTCAAACTTCTCAGCAGTTTTATACAGTCTCCAGATTTAGGTACTTTTATCTTGTAAGGGTCCTCTGGAAGTCATCTAGTCCAGCTTCCTGCTCAAAGCATGGATATCTTCAAAGTTAGATCACAATTCTCAGCACCATGCATAGCTGAGTTTTGGAAATCTCCAAGCACAGAGAATTTCCATCTTTGTGGGCACCTATTCCTGTGCTGGCTGACCAACATGCCCACACACACTGGTTTGTCTAGGCAATCTCCCCTCTGTACAGGGACACAGGAAGTGACTATAACAGCACACAACATCCCTGTTTTCCTTCATATTCCCATCATGTCCATTTTTAAATTATTACAGGCCTATATATATAAAATTAGACAGCAGTTAATTTAGACACTCCACCATAATTCATTGGGGAAATCAGGCAATTCAGCTGCTACTGAAGTCAGCACATGTCTCCCCAAAGGCTCCTCAGTAGGATTCAACTCAGTACCCAGAACTTTAAGGCATGTCCACCTTTTCAGAAACCAGTATCTGAAAATAGCCAATACAGTTATTTCAGTTATTTCCAGGCTCTTGCTCAGTCTTTCCTTTCACATGTGGCCAGCAGGTAAGGTCTAGAGAAGTCATCTTTCTGGATAACAAAGGAATCCATTCAATCAATCAGCTAGCTGACCTTTAGACAACAAGCAAAGCCTAAACTCTAAAACTGCTTGTTCTGCTTTTGCTTTTATGAAGAGTAAGCATGATCCTGCAATACAGCTGAGTCAGTTGATGAGCACTGTGAGATGAGAGAGCAGCTCAATCAGATCTGAGCTACTCCTGCTAAGAAAGGCTTATGTGCCTTGTAAGATAATGTTGGTCCACTGTAACACTCAGCACGTGGCTTTCAGGCTTAGCTGAACAGAAGTAAAAATCCTTTTCCCCTGGGCTTTGTACTTCCTCTCAATATTTTTTTGTTGTGTTTTTGCTTGTATATTTGTTTGTTTTCACATTCAGATATAAATTTCAGTATGAGCTCATCTGAAGAAGATGACATTGGAATAGCTAAAATTGTGCTTACAAAATTAACTGATTTCAAGCCCAGCATGGCTCAGGGAGAGCTGATTCTGTCCTGGACAGAGAATCACAAGATTGGTATAAAAACCAAACATAATCCTTCTTTACACATCAATTTACTCTTTTAGTTTTTTTGATCTGGCCTGCAAAGCTGGCATCTCTGTAAGACTTGACAAGAATGAAAACTGAATTGATGATCAAGAAGCCATCTGTCCTTTATCTTCCTCTCATGGCATATATGCAAATAAGTGTCTTGATTTCCAAATACAGTATTTGCTTCCCAGTATGATTTCATCTTTACTGCTTGATTATGTCAGAGCTTTTAATCTCAATAATTAATTTAGCACATGGATATGATTCTTTAAACACACCCCTCCCCCCACTCCATTAAAATTAAATCTGAGATCTGGAGTTTCTTAAATCCGGAAAAAATAATAATATTTTATCTCCCTGTTTCCTCTAGTTAAATCAAAATGGCCCTTTAAGACAGTGATAAATAGTTTCTGTGGTGCTACAACTATCACGAGGGACTCAAATGAGATTTGAGAGTAACTGCTTCAAGAAGATGTATATCCCAGTGGCTGTACAGGCAAAGATGGAATGACTGTAATTTCTCCCAGCCAAAGACAGCAGGCTGTGCTGAGACAAGGTGTCTCACAATCTTCTGAGACTCTTTTTACACTGTTTACCCTGGAGACATGGCTTGGATCTTCTCTACCAGAAGATTAATGAGTGAGTAGTGATTTCTTTTATGTTTGTCATGCAAGATTGTAAAACTGAAAATAAAGTGAAAAGGAATATCACATTTTCTTACTACCTAGAGATCTTGGCTCTGCAAAATTTCGGTCCTACAAATGCTGTTTTCCAAAACATTCTTGTGAAGCAGCTAACAATGAGTAAATTTGATAATCTGTGGCAATTCAGAACAGGGCATTTTTTACCTGGGATTGGGAATGGCCCATACTTGGAATAACTGTATTTCTTGAGAGATGTACACTGTGATGTGATGGGTAGGAAGGACTTAGCTTTCAGAAGTTACAACACTCTACAAAGTAGTTTCCTGTTCGCTTGTTCTGTTTTCCTGTTTATCCACCTTAATCAAGGCTAACTGGTTCTAAAGCTCTCTAACTCTGAGTGATATCAAGACCAAAAAATTGCCCTTTCATCTTGTTTTCTCCCTCTTTTACACAAGTTATGGCTGGCAAATGTCCTTTGTAGTCAACTACCTTGGGGAACTTTTCAATCTCTAAATTTGCCAAAGACATTAGATAAGACCTAGAAGTTACACCCCAGACCAAACAACATCAGTCTCATCCGTACCTTGGAGCTAAGTCTGAACATGACATTTATCACAGGGCAGCAGGTAGTCTTGATAGTGTATCAAAAGTAATGCCAGGGAATGCTGACATTTATCACAATGAAGAAAATGTGACTCACTGCACATCAGTTTCTAAAACATCAACATCTGTTGCCAAGCTTGTCATCACTGTGTTACCTTTGTGATCAGTAAGGAGCAAGGGGTGCTGCTCATCTCACCTACCACAGGCACGATGAATCAGTCTACTTCTGCCTGCCAACTGGAAGGGAAGCTGAGGCACCCAGTTCAAATGGAGATGTCTAAAGCAGTGACCATCCCGCTGTTGAGGCTCTTAGTGTCGCCTCACCCTGAGCACTTGGCCCCAACAATTAAGAAGGAAATGAAAGTCCTTGAGCAGGGACGGACGACAAAGCTCATAAAAAGGTTGGGAGGCATGTCCTGTGACATGGCCCGTGAGGAATGGCAATGGACTCTGGGCTTGTCTGGTTTGGAGAAGAGGCAGCTGAGCACCAACCTCATTGGTACAGCTTCCTGAAGAGAGCAAGGGGAGAGGCCTGAGCTCTTCACCCTGAGATCCAGTGACAGGATGTGGGAATAGTTCAAAGGTGCACCAGGAGAGGTTTAGACTGGATACTGGGAAGCATTTTTCTACCAAGAGGGTGGCCAAACACTGGAACAGGCTTCTTGGAGAGGTGGTAAATGCTCTAAACCTGTCAGCGTTTAAAAGGCATTTGAATAGTGACCTTAACAAAATGCTTTAACTTGGTCAGCCCTGGGATTGGTTAGGCTGTTGGACTTGATGATCCTTGTAAGTCCCTTCCAACCAAAATATTCTGTTCCATTCTGTTCTGTTCTCTACTATTCTATTCCTAACCAGTGTCTAAAGACTGGCACAGATACTGCCCTACAGTCCTTGTTTTGCCCTTTTGCCTCAGAGACCTCTGCCAAAGAAAAATGAGATGCCAACTTGCAGACTTTGCTGAAGTGTTTTGAGAAGCACAAAAATCTCAGATAAAAGGAGTTACTGTTATTCATTTCACTTACAGGTGTCACAATGACATTTTTCTCCCCTGAGGACTGAACTTACAGTAAGCAGACTGAGAAAGAAAGGGAATAGGAGCAGAGGTCAAAGATCTTTTGCCAGTGAAATCCCTCTGCATGATGGTGACGGAGGAAGATGCCAGTCAAACTTTGTCTTGAATAGAGCATACCCTGACATGCAGCTGTAGCTCACAGAGGAAATATTAGAAGGCCAGGACAGAGGTGAAGTGAGGTGATGGCTGAACAGTCCCCATGGGACTGGCTTGCTGGGCAGTGCTCTGCTAATTCTAGGTAGGACCCAGAAGATACTGAAGAAGTCCTCATTCTAGTGGCCACAATATAAAACCCCCTGTGAGAGACTGAAATGTTGTGGTAATTGGCTTAAACATTGTTAAAGAAGCTGCAACCACCAAGGCCTCCTGAAAGGAACTGGACTGTGAGCCAAGCCACCCCAGGTCTAAGGAGAAGAATGTACCCACAAGGAAAGCCAAGCCCAGCAGCTGCCCTGACAATCAGCCCTGGCTGGGATCTGGGTGGGAGGGGCCGTAGCCCACAGACCCATTTGCTGATGCCAGGTTTGCACACACTCAGGTTTGCACACCCCCAAGCACGGAGGGAGAAGGAAAGTCCTCTGGACTGGTGTGTGGTGTAACCTCTGGTCAGAGGGAGTGAGCACCCATCCTGCCTTACACAAACCATCTCTGTTGTGAAACCCCCACCATGGGAAGGCCACATACACACAGGACATTTATGTGAGGGGCAGCTGAGGAGGCATCATAAACCATCAAAGACACCCAAAGCACCCCCAGGCTCATTTCTGAGGCCTTGTACCAGGGGGCTGCTTGTGATGCCAAATGATGCAACAGATTCAGAGTCTGTTGCAAGAGACAGTTCCAAACTTCCCCCTAACAAGGTGAGGTATCTGGGTATTCCCATCCAGCCTAAACATATATTAATCCACTGAACTCTGTGTTTAGCAGGACACCCAGCACTGAGAAGATCAGAAGAGGATCAACAGGACACTAGTGGGATCAAGGGAGTGGTGATATTTTCTACTCAATCTGTCTCTTCTTCACTCTCTTTCCTACTCCCTTTTTCTATTTCTTTCTCTTTCTCTCTCACATTTACTGTTAAATGCAATCCATACTATTGACTTTGGCATATGGTCTCATTTGCACCTTAACCAGGGCAGAGGCATATCTCTAACAATTTTAATAATTGGATCTTAACACCCCCTCCCTTCTGCATCCTGAGTATGGAAATATATGCACACATATTGCTCTCTCTAACAGATGCACTGAGCAAAATCCCATCTAGCACTTTTGAGGCTTCATATCCATATTTTCTATCAGTTGGAGAAAACCTCTTCAAAACCCCTTAATCAAATCTGTCTTTTTATAAGGTGCAGTGGTTTACACCAGAGATGTATCTACCATTTCCTGCCTTTGCCACAGAAAAGGCAGTAACAAGAACAAAGACACTTCTTTACCATAAGAGGAAACACAGGGGAAGTGTTCATCCCCCCTGAATGTGCACACAAGGTCATTACTGGCATTAAAATGTGGCATGTTTAAGATTGATCATCTCTTTTTAATTGCACAAACACAGAAGGCAGCACCGTAGATTATGACTAGAAGTCATTTGCCAGACAGACACTGCAAGAGCAAATGAACTTGAACTTTCTTTGAAATTGGAAAGGTAGTCACAATATATATGCTACTGTTTATACCACCTACCCATGGGCTATCTGGGGAAAAGCTATTTGAGCAAAATTGGAAAATGCTGCAGAACAGCATGCTGGCAAAATAATCTCTCTTAAGCCAGTATCCTGCCAAGTGAATTTAGTGAAGAAATTTAGATCTGAATAACGAGATAAACTTCGTTTAGCTGTGACTGAAAGTATCATGACTAACATTTTTCCTTTGAAAAATATTTGTTTTGCAGAATTCATACTTCTCTCTCAATTCCTTATCACACAGCCACAGGTGAAAATGCCTGTCCTGGCATAAGATTTCAGATTTCCTGGTTGGTTTGGTTTTTTCAGTTTGGAATACAAGGTCAGAAATGCTAGAAACTAGTGGTGGAAAATGCTAAATTTCTAGTGGTGGCTAGAAAATGCTAGTGGTGGAAACTGCCATTTATGAGGAACTCAAAGGATGGAAATTAATTGGAACTGTCCTACCCAGACTCTGATTTCAGGCCTACTGCATGCCTTTCATACCCCCTTGAACAGTTATAAATTTGCAAAATGAACACATTTTGTGGAAAATTAAATAACAGAAATGGCAAGAAGCTTCGGGAGAAGGACAAAGAGAGCAGGGTAGACCTACAGAAGAAACCAAGTGGAAATTACTCACCTACATCCCAGAAGATATCAGGGTGTGCAGCTGAAAACCAAAGGATTTGGGGGGGAACTTATGCCTCAGAACTTTTTAGGTGCATATACTGCTGTCAGTACCTTTCTCAGTGGAACAGGAGAAGAACAGGAAAAGACTAGAATGCTTGTCCTCCTGGTGATACACTGCAAAGTACAGCTCTGGAAGTCTCTATTGCTGTTTGGGGAGTGAAATGTGTTCAGGCACCCCTGAAAATACAAAGATACAAGAGTCCAGAAAAGTGACCTGGTTCAGGCAGTGCTGTCCCAAAGACATGGGTCATAATCCTCCCATTGCTAGCCCAATCAGAACAGTGAGGTTGCCCCAGATGACTGTCAAATACTGCAGGTTAAATAAACCAGCATATCCACATGGGGCAGCAGGTTATGGTTACTGGCCAGTGCTGGTCTACACAGGCCAAGGTCTCTTAGGTTAAACTACTCCTTTCCATGTGACCAGCTGTGGAGAGCAGTGTGTCAGAGACATTCACCTGGCTTTTCCTAATAGTGGTTACAACTGTCCATCATGTCACTCTAAAGTCAATGTCTAAAACACCCTATATAAATCCTATTTAAAACTGCCTACTTTTTCTTTCCATTGCAGTATCAGGAGCTCAGTTAGAGAAACAAGCACTATAGTCATCCAAACTTAGGAATTATATATCTGATATCTCTTTCCCTGTACAGGAGAGGTACTTTTGACACAAAAAGCTATGTCCACTCTTTTTAAAATGAACTATCTGCAAAAGCATGTGCTTTGATGATATGTTTAATGGTTTGCATGTAGCATGCAATCAGTGAAAATGCTTCCTTATTCTTGCAGTGCATGGAGATTTATTTGGTTACACTGATGGTAAATTCCTGCACAGAGTGTTTCAAGGCTGTTTGCTAAGAGCCCCTGGAAATCACTGATTGATTGCTCTGGCTGTTGCATGTCTGCTTCTGCCTGTTCCCATTTCTGACATAATCTGGTTACTTTAGGAATAGATCCCTTCCTTCCTTGCCAGAGGCAACTGTCTCCAAGTGCTAGCAGGGATGAGGATGAGTGTTTCAGAGCCCTGGAGAAACTAAAAAAACCTTTGGCACAGGCAGTAAATTACATTTTACATTTGGAAGAGTATCTGGCCTTTAAGTGACCTTGCAAACTATGGGAGCAGACATCAATACACTAACTGGAGAAGAGGCAGTAGTTCATATTGTACGTTATCTTAATTTTTCCATGAAAAGGGGTGTTCAGTGGGAAGGCAAGAGATTTCCATGACATTTCCTGGCTTCTTCTCATCTCAAGAAACAGAAAGGTTGGATGAAGATGGTAACTTCCTTCCACCTTATAATTTCAAGCAAAAATCTGCTGCAGCCACCTGCTTGTCTCCAGGCCTTTCTGTTTTGCCTGACAACTTCTATTTTTAAACTGGCTGAATTCCTCTCTGTAAGGAATTGCCACAGCCACTGACAGCCCTCCCAGTCACACCTCCCAGTTCTACTCTGCTCTGGACTGTGGATTACGTTTCCTCATACCTTGTGGACTTGTTGCTATTTTATGTCTGTTTCTCCAGTTCCTCCAGAGCACATGCTGTGTGGAACTGACTGACATAAAGGAACAAAGTCCAGAAGTATGCCCCAATTCCTGTTGCCTTCCTCCAGGCTAGAGAGCACACTGGATTTTTCTGCTTCCTATTTTCTTTCCACTTGCTACTGCTGTTCTTATTTTAAACATTATCTTCATGTTTGATTACTGTAGTTTGTAATTGCACTTGACTTAACAGTGGAAAAATCCACAACTGTTCAGTGCATTAGCTTGCAAATGCTGGTAGCTTTCACAGTGATTGATACCTCCAGCCATACTCCGCTAATACACTGGGAAAAAAGTAATTTCAGTATTATTGCTCCTTCATTCACATCACCCTAGGCCCTGTGTGGCACATGCATGATCCAGGATCTCATGGTCCTGTGTGTTAACCATGAAAGTATTTTTAGCACAAGTCAAAAACTGATTTGTTTGTCGTCTGAAATTTTTTAGTAATTTGCTTTTCTCAATTATTATGGATGTTTCCTCTGAGTGAGTGAGGGTTCAGTCAGTCAGGATCAGACTGAGCATTCAGCCAGGAGAGGACACCATGCTCTGCTGCAGATCTCCTCACACAGCAAACAAAATGTGGAGCATAATGAGATTGCAAGTGCTGTCTATAATTGCAGTGTACATATCTCTTACGAAACACTACCTCCTTTTTTGTTTAAGACATTTTAAACCCACTTTTAATGTAATGCCTTTCTAATGCATCCTTTACAATCACACATTTGTGGCTCACTTTTCAGAATCAAGAACCCCTGCCACTGAATTTTCCTATGAATCTACAAATGTGGTGAGAAACAATAGCTTTGGGAATCCAGGTGAAAATCTAAGGGTAGGTAGATCAGGACCAAAACCTCAGGTCTGAACACAGGCATGAGAGAGCCTGCATGTGGTCTGTGTGCAGTGCATTTGTATCCAGATGGTAAATTCATACTAGCAGGGATTTTGTTTGGTTTTGTGTTGTTGGATTTGGGTTTTTTCCCTCAGTGTTTAGCACAGCCTAATCCCAGTGTTCAAGACAATAATTAATGTTGAAAGGAAGTTTGTCACATGAGTTCAGGTCAAGCCAAGCCCTAATCCTTCATTTCTCCAAACTCTATGATTTCTGTATTTTTAATCGTCTATCTGGCTACATGTTTATCTATAATCTAAATAAAGAACAGAAGAAGGAAATTAATGCTCACTACAGCATTCAAATCTTTTTCAGTCTCTCATTACTGCTCAGTCTCTGCTTAAAGGAAAATTTGCTCTACCCACTAACAGTTTAGTCTTTTAGGCAGTTATAAAGGCAAAAGAGATGCTTTATCATACAATGTGTCCTGTACAATTCTATACCATTAGATACAGAAGCATGTCACCCTGTGTAAAAGCAAAAATACACCTAAAGACAGGAATTTGATTGATTATAGTATTTTCTGTCTTGATTCAACACTGAGACCATAGAATCATTTAGGATGGAAAAGACCTTTAAGATCATCAAATCCAAACATTAGCCTAACACTGGGCTCACCACTAAACCATATCCCCAAATGCTACATCCACATGTTTTTTGACCAATACAAGGGATAATTCAGCCACCTCCCTGGGCAGCCTGTTCCAATGCTTGATAACCCTTTCAGTGGAAAAATTTTTCCTAATATCCAACCTAAAACTCCCCTGGCACAACTTGTGGCCATTTCCTCTAGTCTTGTCACCTCTTACCTGGAAGAAGAAGCCAACCTCCACTTCACTACACCCTTCTTTCAGGTCGTTGAAGAGATTGATAAGGTTTCCTCTGAACCTCCTTTTCTCCAGGCTAAATAACCCCAGATCCCTCAGCTGCTCCTCATCAGATTTCCCCAGACCCTTCCTCAGCTTTGTTGCCCTTTTTGGACAGGCTTCAGCACCTCAATGTCCTCCTTATAGTGAGGTGCCCAGAACTGAATGCAGAATTTGAGGTGTCACCTCACCAGCGCCAAGCACAGGAGACAATCACTGCCCTGGTCCTGCTGGCCACACTCTTTCTGATACAGGCCAGGTGTCTTTGGCCTTCTTGGCCACCTGGGCACACACTGGCTCATGTTCAGATGGCTGTTAGTGTCCCCAGAATGCACATGGCCTGGTCCCCACACTCCTGAAGGGTCCAGTTGCTGTGCAGGTCCACAACCTCCCTGCAACACCAGTAATTTTAGTACCAAATCACTCCAACTTTGCAACAGTAAAATGAGACTCCAGGTCTTCGTTGTTCAGTGCATGGGCACTGCTCAGAGTCCAGAAGCACAGGGCCATAGAGACAAAGATTGTAGCAGAATTAGGCAACAGCTTGTCAGGGGATGAGCTTTTGTTGGCCTTTACCCAATGGCCTTTATGTATCTAAATGTTCCTGCTTTAGTAGTTCTCAAGAGAGGAATTTCTTACCAGCTGCTCAACCCATTTCATCATCTGAGACATGGTTTATGTTTTGCATATTAAACACCTAATATATCTTGGAAAAAGCTCTAATGCCTCCAATATGTGTACAAGGGTCTTGGCTTCACAAAAGCATCGGGTATCCTTGTCTTCATGGCGAACCAAAACCAGCCCCAGAGCCCACACGACTCCATCTGGAAGATGACATGTATTTACTGTATAATTGTTTGATTTGGGTTTTCTTAAAGGCCAGTGAACAATGGCCCAGCCTCTGTGATTGGACTTCCCCATCCTCAAAGGATTCTCTGGAGGCTGTCACACACCAGCTGTGTGGTTCCCTTGGGTCTGCTCCAAGGTGGGTGGAGAAGAACATCCCCCTTGGCACTCCACCTCACCCCACTGCTCCCAGGAAGCTCAAAGTACTCTTTGATCACAAATTGGCAGCACTTACTATGTCAGTGAGGGTGTATGGGCAGTATCAAATGTTCTCCCAAGACGTGTGGAGGTCACGTACCTCCCAGCTCACAGGGACACAAGGATTGCACAACATGTTGGGAAATGTTCAAGGACATTTGAGCATCACTACTTTCTGCTTGCACAGCACAGAGAGGAATGTGTGGGCCAAATCCAATGGGAGCAGCAGCAGGGGCACAAGTAGAGTCAGACAAGTTCCGCGGTACTCAATCCTCCACTGGTGTCAGTTGCTTAAGTCCTTTTTTCTCATGGCAGATGGAACTGCCTGAAACCTGCAAATACCAGGAGCCTCTCTGAAACACGCTGCCTGGGCGAGGAAGGGGCTGGTGTTTGCTAGCTCTCACAGTCCCTGAGACAGGAGGAGCAGTGTTGCAGTGTGTCCTTTGGGAGTGGAGCTTCTGCCCAGACCCCAGTCAGCCTCTCCTGTGGAAAGACTGCTTGGGCTTGGGAGAACTTCAGGCAAAGCAATCAAGCTCACACAACCACACACACCACAGGCCAGCTCAGCAAGGAGAGGCAGGAAGGCCTTGCACTAGATCAGCTCCAGCAGAGTTTATTCCAGGTGCTGAAGGGGGATCCAGGCAAGAGGGCCAGACCCTGTGGTCTGCTGGGTTCAGTGGGGTCTGAGGGCACACGGGCGGTACCGAGGGCAGGGCAGGGGGTCGGTGACCCATAGGGGAGATGGAACTGGACACCCAGGATATCACAGCCAACAGGGAAGTGGGGGAGGGGAAACCCAGGACCACCAGGGGCATGGGGAGAGGAGAGACTGGGACAGAGCACCCTGTGCAAGGCACCATGGCAGAGTCTCCTCCTTCAGCCAGGACAGAGGGCTCTATGGTCCATCTTTCCAGGGTAGAACTCTGGGAAATTCTGTGAGGGGGTGGAGGGATTCCACAGAGCAGCATGGGGGCAAAGAGGATGGGGAAATCCTCTCTATTCAATCACTTGATTATAACAGTTTTCTCAAATCTTTTAAATACCTGTCTCTTCTGTACAGGTTGTGAGAGGAAGGCAATGATGATTTACAATGGTGTGTCCAGACTGTGTGAATTCTCCTGACATAATTCAAAAACCTAATCCACAATGTGTAATCTGTTTTCCTGCCACATTATTCCATTGATGAAAGAGATGTCTTTCACACCAATTGACTGGAAGTTGTACAGTGGAAAAATTGGTGTAGTTATGTCCTGCAAGTCTTGAAGCTGAGTGACAGTGGTAGGGAAAAATCTAAGGTCACGTTCACAGGTACCCATGGTCATGGTCCTGCACACCAGAGTTAATAGATGCTTTTATTCACATTCAGTGGCTACAAGAACAGACCCCACTTGCACAAGAAAATATACAGCCTGTGCATGTGACTGTATTGGCTGTGCATTTAAGTCAGGGCTATGTTCTGCACATTTCCAAAAGGAAAACTAATGTGCATAATCTGGAAGAAGAGTTCAACTTAAAGAAAAGTTTTAAAGTTCTCAAGTAATTTAATTTCTTTTCAGAGCATGATTGCTATAAATTACTTTTATCCTCTAAGTACTTTCCAGCAGAATAAAGGCTACTGGTGAAAATCAGTGTGAATTTGTGGTAATAGTTTTATAGACTTAACTCTGGAATTTTGAGGGTGTGGGATTTCTGGTGCAAGCCTGTGTTCATATCTCCAGTGTTTGAACAGGTATTTGAAAAATCACACAGTCTTTTCTTATTTTTGTGGATCAGATGACCTGAAATGATCCTAAGCAATTCATGGTCCAGATATATGGTGGGTTAAGGAGCTTTAACTGGGAGGATTAGCAGCCAGGATTCTTCTGACTAAATACTGGCTTCTGTGTATCTATGTCTCCAACTGGACTGCATTATTCATTATTATGTGAATGTAAGCCACAGAAGTCTGCAAAGTAGACTAGAAAGATTTCATATTCCGTTTGTTTCTGTTTGCAATGGTGTTTAAATAAACAGAATTACTCCCCACAGGTCTGTCTTCACTGACTAACAGATCAATATTCAAGAATGTTCTGTGGGCATCCAAAGTGCTTTTGACAAACCTTAGTAAACTTGGCTATTAATAACTGTGTCTTATCAGTCAGAAAGTAATGGGACAAGCTTTTTTATCCGGTGCCTAAAGTTGGTCTGTACTGTCTTCCACTGAATTTTGACCTACTACCTCCCCTTTGGGGCTTTACTTTGTAGTGTAGTAACTTGGACAGTTCAACAGACCAGAGGTGACTTGTTCCATCTCCACTGTTTGGTTACTCTCTGAGCCAGACAGTCATTCTGAAAAATCCAGCCTTCAACTATAGCAATCATTTACATATGTGGCAATTCTTTTCTGTATCTACAGGCAGAAACAATTTACTCTGCATTCAGAAAATAAGGCAAAGCCTGTAAGGAACATAGATTCCTAAACAGGCTTACATTTATTTTCCTTCTTTTTCTGTCTCATCACCATATTATCAATTATACAGCTTAACATAGAAAACCCTAGGACACCCATTTAAAAAATCCACTTCTAGCACAGGTTATGATTGATTGCAGGGTCATGTGGATCCTCAATGGATGGCTTGACCAGAGACAAATACACTTATTTGGAAAGGAAGAGCCATTTCTGTCCTTGCAGGATGTGGAGGAAGCACAGGACTGTGATCTTGAAAATCTACTAGAACAATGAGATGAGAATTCATTTCCCAGTGAGAATAGTCCTTCAACTTGTTCTTCCACACTATAAATCAGCTGAAGGAAGTTGGGGAGAAATTTTGTGGCATTGGTAAACCAAAGATCAATCAGCAGCAACAGCCACGTGTCATAACACACTTTGTAATCTGTGTGTGGTCTAAGCCAGACCACTAAGTATGAAAATAAGAGAAAATGTGGTTTCAGGAGCAGCTGAAGTGAGTTCCTTACACAGATATGTTTGCAGTCTGCAGCACTGACCACAAAGGGTAAAGTAAGACAGTATTAACAATGCCCTCTCCATCCAGTGCTGTCTTTTCATTCTGTTTGCATGGGACCTAGTATATTTCACGTGCCATTCTGGTCCATGCCCAAAATCTGAGACCAAAATCATGCAGTCATCCAACGCAGAGGGAGAAAATGTGCACGTACTCCCTGCCTTCTCTGCTCTCGAGTGCTGAAGTAGGGCCTGCCATGCAATAGCTCAAGAAGATGTCCTGCTCACACAAGCTATCTCCAACCAGCTGCAGTAAGCCATAAAGTGATGCTTTGTGAGCTCTGACCAGAGTTGAGAATTAGAAACAGGAGTCATGACCTTGCCTCCAAATCATAGGAGCTCTAATTTGAAGGGTCTTTCTGTGGCAAAGCACTGTTTGCAAACTAGATGGTCCCACTGCCCTTACACTGCAGCTGTACCAGAGATGGAAACGAAGCAGAAGAGTCATGGCCCATTACCTTTTCCATCTGTACCAAAATGTCACAAGTTAGAAAATTTATGGGTGCATTTTTCTCTTCTTGTTAGGATGTATCTCTCATGTGGTCTCAAAACCTGTTTTATTCTTCTGTCATACACATCCCTTGTTGAAGACAATTATTTTCATAAAATAGGGAAAAAAATAAAACCAACCTGCTTTGACACAGGGCTAGAAATTGGCAGGGGATGAATTCTTGGTATTATTCCAAGCCAAATGTCTGGGTTGTACACTCCCTATCAGAGAGAGCATTTGTGTGAATGGTCAGGAGTAAAAGTGGAAAATCATCATGAAACTAGAGGTGCAAACACCTGCTTAATAGTTCACAAGCAATACGGAAGTGAGCATCAGGTGTTTAAAATTCCTCTAACTGCCAGCTCTCGTGGGTTCACAATGTATTTTTTTGAAAGTCCCTGATGCTGAGGTGGGTCATATGTGGCAATGAAAACATCTCATATTTGCCTGTAAGCTGTTCCCATTCTAAACCTTAGTGTGGAGCTGAGACTCTTCTGCCTCTATGGAAATCTCCACAGAACAAGATGTGTTTCTGGAAGGCTTCTTTTACTCAAACTCATGCTTTTAGGTTTCATCCAAGAGTCCAAAGGAGGAAGTCTAAGCTCCTTCCATTCAGACCCCCACAACAAATTATTTAACAGTCTTTGCTGGAGTTCATATCTATGTGTTTAAAGAATAAAAAACAGATGGTAAGTGAAAATAATCCCATTAGCTTTTGTTATTGTTTTTTAAAATAATCTTTTGGGGGGTTATCACTTTCTTGTTTATTAAATGGTTAATCCCTACAATGCAAAGAGATCAGATAAAACAGCCAGTAGGATAAATCTAGTGAAGAGTATAAGCATAGCATTATCAAAGGCAGTGGCCCTGAATTGTATCCTTTGATGAGAGCCAGAAGTTCATTTAGCCTCACAACATCTCCTGTTAGGCTTAGTGTTACTAATTTTGGTTTACAGGTGGGGGAAAAAAGGTGCTAAGAGGGTACTAAAATCATTATGGTCATTCAGTCTTGCATACAGCTGAGAAATTGATGTGGTTTTAAAAATAGACATTTGAGGCCATTTCACGGCCCATATTACCAATGACTGCAGTAGCAAGCAATTTGGAGGACCAGATTTTTTGGTGCTGAGGTTTTTCCCTCTGTGCTGTGTGGTGGTAGCAGAAGGGGTGCAATTCTGATGAGTTTCCACCTGGTCCCCTGGACCCCTAGTCTCTATTGGTTGTGCTACCCCAGGCTCCCCAAGTAGACCCCTTCCACACAACTTTGTCCTTCCACAGGCTCTCAAAAGGGCTGCACTGAGCTCATGTGTGCCAATGTCAGGAGCAAATCACCTCCTTATTGTCATCTTTCATGGGGGATTTGCAGTCCCTCATGTTGCTGGTGCCCTGCCCTATTTCACTAAGAGGTTGCCATTTATCCAAAAATGTCCCATACAGCCTTTGGACAAACAGGTGGTTTCATCATTTTGAAGGGGGTTAGATTTCACTTTGGAAACAAACCGGGCTGTAAACTGACACAAAGCTCTTCCTCTGCCATAAACTTAGTTAAGAAAAAAGGAACAAGCATCTCTGATATATCCCTGCTGTCTGCCTGTTTGAGAGTCCTCCTCAGCTGGGATGCAGCAGGATGTGTGATCACAGACAGGAATGCAGAACAGCTTCAGTGACAGTCTCACCCCATGGGCTGTCTGTCTGCAGGAGCACTCCAGAGATGCCCCAAGATGGGGAGCAGAGGATTTGGCACTACCAGCAGTGCACTCCATGGTCTTTTGTAGGCAGCAAGATGAATTCTCCATAGAATGAAAAATTTGTCAGAGCTTATAACCACTGGATACACTGGTCTCTGGATAAAGAGATCTCATCCAAGCTGTTTCCAAATTAATGCTTTGAGACCGTCTTTCTGAATGCTAATCCCCAAAGTTAAACAAAAACAAAAACAAATAAACAAACAAAACCAACAAATGAACAAAAACCAAAACCCAAAACAACAACAAAAACAAACAAACAAAACCCGCAAAACCCCAAGAACCATATGCACAAACAATGTCTTTAAGCTATGACATCTAGGAAAAAATATCCTTTTAATTTGCATTCTGTCTGATATGTGAGTCATGACATTTATTTTTTAAGTTTTACTGCAAGCACAAGGAATCAGGAGCTTGGTCTGTGTCAAATATGACCGTCCAAGCCAGGAACTAGAGATATGTGAAAACAGCTACCAGAAGATAGGAGGTAGAACTAGTCAAGCGTTTCAGACATCTTTCTGCATAATAACTGAAAACAATCTGAAAATATTGCACTTACTTTTGATACATTGTTCCCCTTTGGCTGTTTCTAATGTCATCAGCCACTGTTTTATCACTTGTCTGTTCAGGACTTAAATCAACACAGTGAGAGTGCTGTTTTGGACTATTAGATACCATTCACCAGGGACAAAAATATGAGTGGAAACAAAAGGTAAATGAATTTAAATATGCTAATATTACACCCCCTTCTTCCTGCATTTTACCCACATTACATAAATCATGGCAACATCCAGCTCTATCAGGAAATGAAAGGTTTATAGCAATCCACAACCCATCAACAACAAGGATTAGAGTTTTATCAACCTAGGATGTGATGATATACATTTCCCAAGAAACGTGAAACTCTAACCAGAGTTTTAAACTTCAGCACTATGTTTTATAGCTGGTATGAAATGGCATATGAAATTATGATTTTAAAAAAGTTATTCCTTTATTTAAAAAATTGTATTTTGTTCTGTTCAGGATAAACTTATTAAATTAATGGCCTGTTGTGGGTACCCTACGTTCCCAGCTATCCTGTACTAGCAAGAGTGAGAGACTTACAGGCATTAAGGTTCCCAAAAAACTCTGACTGAGACAGATAAAACTGTCCCATGAGCCTTCATGATCAATCCTTGTAGTTTAGAAACAGATACATAGAAATGTTTCACAGAGCTCAAAGTATGTCCATGCTTCAGGTTAGAGGTGCAGGGTGCAGGATGTTGGATTCATTGGCAGAGGCACTAAACATGGTTTTACATGGATGAATTACATACACCAGATTTGGGATGATGGCATTGCCTCCTTTTTGCTGGTTTTTACAGTCACTTTTTCACTTTTTCAGCATGAAAAAAGTTCATCTCATATGGATGTTCAAAAAACCTTGAGTTAGTCAACAACAATTAAGTTTTTGTTTACAGTCTACCTGACATGTTACACTGCAGGAACTGTGGGAGTGGATGGTCAACAACATCCCAGAATCCTTTAATCATGGGAAAATTATTTCCCTCAGCTCCTTCTTAAACATGCTGAATATCCAGCAGAGGACATATTTATTCAGACAATGAATTACAATACCATGCTGACAGTTTAGAAAAAGGGCCTTTTTCCTGCATAAAGCCAAAATGATAGAAAGACAGGGTCACTCTGTGTGTTGCCTCTGTTTGGGCCAATTTTGTGTATTTGTAGGGCTGAATGTACTCAGATGACAAAAGAATCAAATTGCCAAGAGCTGGAGCAGTCCCTCTGATCAAACATGAAGTGATGGAAATTTTGGATTATTCTTAGTATAAAACACATTCACATCTTCCTTTCAAACATTTGTACCAACAGGGGACATGCAGCTCCTTTATTATTTCCTCTTTGCTGTCTCTCTTGTGGGAACTCCAATTCTCAGGTTGACTGATTCTTCAGTAATTAATAGTTTGAAGTTCTTTATACATCTCAGCAGCCTCGTGACTCAGAAAACAACCAACTCTTCTGAATGGATTGTTAGACAAAGTTCTATCAATCACCCATGAAAACATGGCCTGTTTTTCCTAACCATATTTCTCATTCAGACTTCTGAACATGCTTACAGTAGGACGAGAATGGAGGATGGAGGGGCAGCTGAGGGGCAGTACAGAGGCCAGAGAGGTCAGGCTGGATTCCTCCCTCCACCTCTCCAGTGGTGGAATCAATCTACTTGACTTAGACACGGGACTTCACAACCAAAAAGGCATTAAAATGTGTGTATGTGTCTTGCACAGATGGGAAAACAGACAGAGAAAGGAAGGGATATAATTAGATGTGTCTTTTTAATTTATTTCAACTGAAACAATAGATTCTTGATGCAAAAAAGCCAGGACCCACATTTTCAAGGACCTAAGGTATGCAACTCTCACTGGTGTTTACAAGACCTCCAAGAACAGTGAAACTCCTGCAAGGCTGGGCTGTTACCTCTGGCCTTTCCCATCCAGCAGTACTACCAAAAGGTGCAGAAAAGGGCTTGCAAAAGTATTTGCTGTTGTTCCATCACTGACCCACCAGGCAGACTGAAAAGAGCATTACTGTTGTGACCAGTTGCTGAATTTACTTGAAGAATTATTTCCAGTATTAATAGGCTGCTGAACAATTTTGCCTTAGTTTCATTATGTATAATGATACATCTTTGCAAGATAGATATTCTGGTGAGACAGTTCTAAATGGGTTAGTGCTTGAGTCAGGATCAAAGAAAATCCAATTGAATAACATTTGTCACAGTCTCCAAAGAAAAAGGACCATGGAACATAGTAGAAAAAGGAACATTTCTTCTGCTGAAACAGCGACTGGATTGTGTCTGAGTCCTTCCCCTGCCAATGGCACTGCCACCCACCTGCAAAATAGCAGTGAGAAGAGTTGTTTCCCTGGTAGTGCTCATAAAACAAATTAACAAGAATCTCCAAAAGTACCTGGTGCTTTGAAGGAGCTATTACAGAATTCAGATGGGATTTGTGCTAAGCTTTGAATTGATCTGTCTCTGTGAAAAAGCTGAAAAAACTAAATAGATTGACTCCCAGAGACTGAACTGACACGGCCTGTGGATCTAAACAGCTGTGTCCCCATTAAATTAATGCTGATGCTTTCCTTCCTGCCTGCCTACAGTAACATTTGTGATTACTTTTGACAAAAGTACAAAACAGAAATAATTTTGGCAAACCAGTTATTCTTCCAAATACTGCTTCTCATCAGCAATCTTTAATATGCTTTTTTGACTGATTGGTGACTAAGAAGCAGACTGGAGCCTTGTAAGTCTGCCTTGTGGTCTGTTGTCATTTGCTTTTATTTACCATTTTATTACACCAAGCTGGGTGCTTAAATTATAGTTCTGAAGTTTAAGATGGTTTTCTTTGATTATTTTTAATCTAGCTGTTCATATGTTGTGCCCACTTTCTAACATTTCTATAGAAACACTATCAATTTAATGTAAAATTATGTATAGTAATCAACTGAATAATGTTAGTCTGTTACTTGCATATCATTTGCATGTTAACTGATCAGCAAATTAAGAGCAAATCCAGTGAGACTCCTCTAAGGATTCATGTTTCTTAGAAATGCATGTTGCCAAGAACATTCCCAGGTGAGGTGGAAGTGAATGGCTTCATTTAAAAATTTTTGTTCCAGCCAAAAAAAAAATCAGCCCCTGATATAATCCTTTCAAGACTTCATATAAATATTTGAACATCTCTTTGCTTGCCTTCTGCTGCTTGAGCCTGTACATTTTGTTCTGGCTGTATTTTCAATTTCTCCTATCGTACAGGAGAGACTTTTAAAAACAGAAAGAAGGGTGAAGTTATTATAAATACACAAGAAATAAAATTTCCTAAATAACACTAACTGGAAACTAGGATCAACACCATAATGTTCAACATCAGAAGAATCAACAGATTCTTGATATCTCAAGCTATGAGATTTAACTCTTGCTAGAACGAGAGTGATGCTCAGAGAGAAAAAGCTGTTCATCAACTAATAGATGTCACTGCAGCCCACTAAAAATGCAGAAAAACAGAACTCACAAGCAGGAAAAATGGCTAGCTTTTTTCCTACACTGTCACTGTGGCATTAGGAGCCAGTCAACTGAGGAAAACATGTTTTCTAAATTTTAAAATTCAAACACCTTTTTATATGCTCCAAGAATATGTGGGGTAAACTCACTGTGAACAGCAGTTAGCAATATCTTCATATCAAACAGGATCAAATTTCAGAATTTCAACATTCCTTTGTTTTCTTTCTCCTTTTCTGGTATATTAAAGCAAGGAAGTTTTTACCTGCTGTGTTGCTTTAACAGAAGGGAATTTCTAAGCCTGGATCTAATCCTCAGTCAATTTTTAATCAGTGAACACTTGTATGTGCATACCTCCAAATTTCTGATGTTGGATGAGGAAGAGAGAGAGACATATAACATGAAAGCAGGTCCCTGAGGGTACAAAATTGAAACTTTGGTGACAGCCTTAAAAGCCAAACCCATTTTTCACCCATAAGAGTGAAAATAATTTTTCACTCAAAGGCCATTTTCCATATAGTCATTATGAGCACCTCTATGGCTGCTCCACAGTGTTACTATATGTTTAGGCCATTTCCTATATTTAGGTGCACTTAGTGCATTTCATGCATTTATGCCATCTGAATACTAATGTGGAGAGATAATTTTTCTTCCATCCTCCCCTTCCAAAGAAAGTGAATCCACTGAAGTCATGCTGCTTTGTCCAAAACTGTATAATGGTGAGCTTTCACATGTGTTGCAGTTCACATCTAAGCACTTCAGAAAAGAATTTCTTGATTGTCTTATTTTGCTTCACTTTGTGTCCCCAAGTGTTGCTGGACAGGATCTCAGCTTCTTTCAGTTGAAATAAAACCTGAGTTGTGCTCCTGGAGCATTCCAAGCACTCCCACTGCTGGTGAGTGTTCCGTCTTCAGAGCCAGAGTGGAGCAAGTCCAAATTAACCACCCTGAAATAATTTTAAGGTTTTTAAACAGTGCTTTGCTGATGTCTTAGACAGCAGCTTCACCCAGATAACCATGTCTAATACCTGCTCATAGTTCATTACTGTGTCTGTTCAGCTAGTCTCTTTCAGAGCCTGTTTTTACTTTTGACCTCCTTTAAGAAGCCCAACCGTGAAGTTGCACTTCATATTAACCAGTGTGTTCTCTTCTTTGTTAAAAAACTATGACCTAGTAATTTAGCTGGGTTCTACCCGTGGCACAGATTGTGAGAAGGAATGAATCCTTTCCTCTTTTGTTACATCCACTCTCATTTTCCTTCCAGACTGAAGTCCCTTTTAAAGCCTTTCCTCCTCCTAAAGCAGTGTGATCATCCTGGTTGCCTTTCTCAGTTCTGTTTCAAGTTGTACTCTATTCTTGGGGAGACAGGGTGGCCTGATCCACATGCACTGTTCCACATACTGGAACATGTTTAATCAGCCTGTATTGCTGGAGAAAACCTCACTTGGTGTTTATTTGCTGCACTGCTAACTCTGGCAGCACCACAGCACTTTGACATCAGATTTCAAGAGAATACTGGGGGAAAAAAATCTCAAACACTGAAAAAAGAAAGAGGCAGAGACACAAGCACAAGAGGGTTGTCTGCATAAAATGATGATTAAAAGATCTAGGGAAAGCCAGAGAAGAGTTGGAAGGCAAAGTGGTGAATTTGTAGTCCAAGGATCATTTCAATTTGCATGACAGCTAATTGCTAAAGTTGCAAGTGATTGAATTAATTTATCTATTAAAAAAAATCTGGTGAACAAGCTTTCTATGCCACATAACTTTTAATTAGAGAAAGTCTCAGCACTGAAACCCCAAATTATGTGTTAGAGAAAGAGACAAGCAATGAAGCTGACATTCAACCTTACTGGAATGCTTTATAACAAGATGCTGCAGCAGCAAAAATATTATGGAACTGACTGGAGGAGAGAAATTACCCTTTCCAAACTCATGTATTTTCATTAAGTGCATTATTCTCCCCTTTTAGAGTAAACAGGATCTTTGTCATTACATTCAAGACACATCAGTTAAAAATGTTTCCTCAGGAACACTTTCAAATCCTAACTTCTTACGGAAAAGATGTTTATAATTCAGCTATATGACAAGTTCAAAATGCATTTCTGTGCTTTCTCCTGCTTTGTCACAAGTAACTCACCTTTCTTGTTCTGCAATGGAGACGAGTGTATTTTTAAGCATTATCAAGACTGCACTGAAGCTGCTTCTGAAGTTACTACTTGATGTTGACTATAAGCAAATGTTTACGTGCATCTTTTGAAGCTACACATTAAGATTAAAATTGCAGCCATTACAGCTCTAATTCTGAAGTGTCATTTCACAGATAAGAATAATAACCTTTCACCTAAACTTTCTGAGGAATTATGTACTGAATATTTCCCAGATTCTGCAAACTTTCAAAATTCCTTCAAGCGGACCTTTTTTGAAAGTCTCACCTTCATTTGCAGTTCTTGTGTATGAAAAGGTGTACATGGATGATAATGTCACAAGAGGGATAACAACAAAAACAAGGACAATAGTTAAAGATGGACATGTGCTGGAGATCATTTACTATGTCCAGTTCTGGTTCCTACAATTCAAAAAAGACAGGAACAGACTGTCTGAAAGGAGGGCCACAGAGAAGTTCAAAGGGCTGGAGAACCCGCCCTGTGAAGGAAGGTAGAAGGAGATAGTTCTTTTCACCCTGAAGAAGAGAAGGCTCAGTCTTCTGAGGGAGACTCATCAGACTATTTGAATAGTTAAAGGGAAGCTACAAAGAGAATGAGAGTGTCTTCACAAAGGCACCACGAAGAGAGGAGGTCAGCAAGTACAAGTTGCACATGGAGAGGTTTCATCTCCGTATAACAAAGACATTTTTTACAGTGAGAGTGATCACACACTGTAACAACCTCTGCAGGGGTGTGGTAGACCCCCATCACTGAGGGGTTTCAAGCTGTGATGAGGCCGGGTGCTACATAACTGCATCGAGGCTCCCTGGTTGGACCAGGTGACCTTTCAAGGTCACCAGCCAGGGCTTGCTGTGTGAGTAGAGAAGGACCAGGAGCTGGTGTATCCCTGCTCGTGTTTAATATGGTCATCAGATCCCTGGAGAGCTCAGAGATCCAAAACAGGGCCACCCAAGCCCAACCGAGGCTCCTGGTACTGCGACGTGTGATACTTCCAAAAGTCTGTTGCTTTCCCAGGGGGCTCTCTGGGAGGACAGAGGGATAGACAAAAGCACTATAAAGATGTATTTTCTCTTCAAGACTGGCTGAAATTTTTTCTGTTGTTTTTCTATGTGGAAACGAAGTTTTTGGGAGAACTCATTAAACCTGCTTTCTCCAGCTGTGTGCAGGGTTAGCTCGGCACTGAGTCAACGTGGAAACTGCCTCTCCTTTAATTCCCATGCTGCAGCTCTGGGAGAAGCCTGCTCTCCCTGCTCTATTAACCAAGACCTGCATTAGGATGATGCATTTGTATGTAAGCATCTGAAATCTGTCAGGTCACAGCTCAGTCCCAAATGCCCTCAGGCTTTTCGCAACTCTCCAGCTGCTTTCTTGTGTAAGAAAAATCAAACACCAGCTGAAAATCCCAAACTTTCGTGAATCTTCTCACAAAATACTACAGCTTAATGTAATTGGGGTAGGGTGTGAGAAATTGGTAAGGGTCATAAGTGGGCAGCAAATCTTCAGAGACACAGAAATCTGATCACCTCCAATAGAGAGAAATGAAACTGAAGCCTCCTTCCTGAAGCTCAGCTCTTTATAATTTTAGACGCATTAAAATGAAATTAAGTGATCTATTTTTGTGTAGCTGTCTTACAGAGGATACAGCTACATCTGTCTTTCAGGCTGGCCAGTTAGGGAAGCCGTGATGCACTGTTATGTTATTGCAATGGTATGTCAGGTGACTCAAGAGCATCAAACCTATTATATTTAGCAGCACACTGGTTTAGCTGCACATCTTGCTCTTCTACTTTGAAAGCAATTTCATGTAATGCATCTTTGTGTTCTCTTTCTGAAAGAGTTTGTTTGAAAGGACTGCTATGGCAGAAGAAACACTTCCATACTCTGCCACTGGGATTTGATAAGGAATGGCAGCAAATGTGCTTTCCCCTCTAGTCCAGGTAGCTGGTAGGACTGTAGATTTCTATTACAGTATAAAGGAATAAAAGTCTATTTAGGATAACAAAAGAAGCAGAAATTTGAATTGAAGAAAGGTATTTGCATTTGCCATGCTGTAAACCCAAAAACTCATAAGGTTTTTCTTATTTTCTGCTACTTTTGCATTTTATAAACCTGAAAACAAGCATGCACACAGCTATATATACACACAGGCAGGCTCACTGCTTAAAATTATGTCCTGGTTAATCTAGTTAATCCTACTCTTGAATTTTGCAAACACAGACATTCAAAAGCATGTGACTGTCAGTAACAGGTCTGTTCTCATGTGCTGCCATTTTTTCTGCTTGTAATAGCCTTTTGAAAAGGAAGACTGGTATCTTAGACTGATTTTGGGGTGTCATTTTTCATCACTTCCCTACAAAGAACAATTTCAATCTGACTGTCAGATTGAAACAAATCAAGAGGAGACCATAACCCTGTGCTCAGAGGAGTGGATGCTCTGAGAGGATGGGAGGTGTATTGGGGTGCTGCTGAAGTTAGAGTGACCCACACCCAGCACATCCTGGAGCCCTTCCATGCAGGTTCATTGAGTTGGAGCCACCACAGAGCTGCTTGTGAGAAGCCAGATAAAGCCCTACAGACTGTTACAGCCAGTGCACAGCAAAGCACCTCTGGCCTGTACCATTTGCAGCCTTGACAGACATGGGCCTGCAGATGCCGAGGCTGAAGAAGCCATAAGAGGCTCCAAGAGAGACCATCTCTCATCTCCAATGTTCTGTCTTTTTTATAATGCCCTGAAAACTCTTGTTCTACATAGACCAACATACTTGCACGCATCTGTGTCTCCAGCAAACTCTTTGAAGTTTTTCTGAAGGAAAATTAACTTTCCACAAGGATAATTTCCCCATTTCTGTTCTCAGGATTTTGTGGGAAATCATATCCTAGGCACAGGGAAGGACTGAACTCCACTGCATCTCAGCTGAACTTAAACAGGGGAAGCTAGAGAAAGGAGATGTTTATCTGGGTAAGTTGTATTCCTGCAGCTGTGGCTGCTAATACAAGCTGCTGAGAGCTCCTGGTAAGGGCAGATGTATCTCCTGATGAATGGACAGAGTGTAGGAAACAGGCAGCTCTGACGGTCACCATGCTGCTCAATCCCTTTCTTATGGGGATCTGCATAATTACCCACCAGGCCCAAATGCCCTGTGGGAGGAGGGAGGGGAAAGCCTGGGTTGGCTGAACTCTCTCCTTGCCTTCCAGCCTGAGTAACCACCAGGCAGAGACACCCACTGAGCTGAGCTGCTAAAAGGAAGGGGCTGTTGGGCCTCTGCACTAAAGACTATCTCAGTACAGAACCCATGTGCTTCCTTATTAGTGTTTGGCTGCCATAAAGCCCCAGGGATGGACCCCAGCTGGTAACTTCACGGCATGGCAATATCTCAAGAAAAATCCTGTTCTGTTAATGCCTGAGCAGTGTATATTATTATTATCAACTTTATTATAACATATATGTTATGACCAGTTACAGTAAAATTATCTGCCTCCAACTAATTTAAATTAGACAATTTAGAGGACACAACATCATCAAAAAAAGACTTTAAATAACAACTTTGGCATTAATTTATCTGCTTCTAAAAAAATAGAAAATAAAAGATGTTATCAGTTTATTTTCCCCTACAGCACAATCTCAAACTACCGGCTCTCTCAGAAGGTTGCACAATGGTGGGCAAAATGGGACCAAGAACAATTGTAGACCCAGGGCAAAGACAACCTCACTCCAAGCTGAGAAGAGCTGGGTTTGGTGTTGGTGCTGATGTATTCAGGGCTCTCTGATCATTTCACCTCTCCTGTGTTTCATTTTTCATTATTTAAGAGGTCAGGAGCTATATGTATCTTAGATAGATAATGCTTTTCCTAGTCCAAGCAAGTCAAGACCAGACACTACCTGTAAGAAGTCTGGGGACAGATTTAGGAGTAACACCCCTCCCCCTCCTCCCCACCCAGTAATTCAGTGATGACAGTTTCTAACAGAATGGCTAACACATTATTTTTCTTGTATTTTCAAATTCAGAGCAATCCCAAGGCTCCATCCTCTACTAGCAGCGATATATTCCCAATATCCTCATTGGCGCACTTTGGGAGAAACAAAGCAAAAAAAAACCTTCAGGAGATATAAGATGGAGAAGAAGGGAGAATACAGCAGAAGCTACAGCCAAAAATCTAAGAATAGCAATGATTCAAGTCAGGCTAAAAATATCTTCATTTCTAGTGACAGGATCCAGATGTGGAACAAACGCCAGTTCATGTCACTCAGCTCCGACCCAATGCATGCAGTGAAGAGTGCAAGCAAAGAAATGGCAATTAAGCAGAGTTATAAAACTGACTCATGGGTTCAGAAAGCAGCAGCATTTCAGTTCCCTTGGCAAAGAAACCCATCTAGCTGGGCTCACCCTTAAAAAACAGGCCAGTGCTTTTTATATCCAAAAGCTTTAATAGCTCGTGAATGTCAGACATCATTTGCCAGAAATTAATCTCTGCTTCGCAAAGTCCTTTCAGGTCTCCATGCCATCTCTGAGCTCCTGAACTCACTGCAGGTTTCCTGATTTGCTTTTGGCAGAGAGCAGAGCTGCAGAGCTGACAGCATTCCTGGCTGCCTGCCCCAGTGCTCTGCCACCCCACTCGAAGGAGCTCTGAGGAGGATAGTTTGAGAGGGCAGAAGAGCAAGGGGAAATTTCTTTTCCTGGAAATAGCTTTGCTGACTTGCAGCTTCCCCATGCTGGTGGTGTTATTTGCAGCAGATCCATGGATCTGATGGATATGGGCCACAATTATGGTGGGTCCTAATTGCAGGTTGCACATCCCATTAGGGAAGATGTAGGCAGGGAAGAAATATAGCCTTGTGAAACTCACCCCTGGAAAGGCATTATAAGTGAAATCAAAATGCTTCAGCTTCATATCACTCCTGCAGATCCCCTCACCTGAGCTGTGTGCCCTGGCAAGACCTAACACAACCATTTTAATAGAGCTTTGCTTTAGCAACTGTGCCATAATACTGGGACAGAAAATTTGGAAGAGCAGCTGACTCAGACTACAGCGAAGGAGAGAGAGAGTCCAGCGTCATGGAAGAGCTCTGTTTGATCCTTCTTCCCTGTTCTCCTAGGGAAAAAGCATGAGTTTTTTCTGTGAACTGAACTCTGTCTCTGAACACATAAGGCTGAGAGCAAAAAGGGAGGAAAAGGGAAGCCTTCCAATGCAGATCTGGGAAAGAGAGGACTTTTTTTCTGACTTCCCTTTGTTCTTGAAGAAAAACTTCTGGGACTGGAGGATGATCAAAGGAGTAAGGGAACACAAAGCTCCTTTTCTGCAAGTCACTTTAGGACTTGACTCTGATATTCTAATCCAGTAACCAGACCCGTCTGAATTAAATGATGACAGCTGCAGCTGTGGCACCCAAACTCCTTTGCATGGAGATATTTTGGAGACCTGACAGCCTGCAAACTTTAGGGACAAAAATATGGACAAAAGAGACATTAAACCACTTTGGAGATAGTTAAACACAATTTTTTTTGTCATTTTGGTGGCTTTTCTTGTTGTTTGTGACCTTTTGGGGGCTTACAGCATCCTGGGGTAAAGGGGGGCCCTTGTGCTTATGGAAGAAAGGCCTAGAAAGGTGAATGGGGAGAAAGCAGGGTGCTCAGTGTACTCCAGTATCTCACAGGCTAAGGATGATGACCACATTTGTTATCAGGGAGTCAGGGCTGTCACAGATATCTCCATGAGTCCAGCTCACTTGTGAGCTGTTCAAGTCATACTAAATTGTCAGTCTTTGTGCAGAATGATGCCAATAAAAGCTTGGGATAGTCAATAAAATCAACCTGGGTTCCAGGGAATTATTCTGGTATATCACTTCCTGCGTGTTGGACAAGTTACCTCTTAGTTGGGTGCTGTAAAAACTTGATGTATCCCACTTTACCAGAACCTTCCATGCACAAGGAACTTGTTTGAAGCTGGCCCTTGTGTTCAAGAACACAAGATAGAAACATCATTTTTTGGTTTGCTCCAGGGGTAAAGAAAACCAGAATTACCAGAAGAGAAGCCCTAGGCAGCACACTCCTGCTGCCCCGTGTCCTCGCTCTTGCAGAAAGCTGGTGAGTCAAACCAAGCACGTAACCAAGGAGCTCTCACAGACAACTTTATTGCCGAGGCGACCGAGGTGAGACTGACTGATTTCTCTCTTCTCTACCTCTCAGAAACTTACTGGCACTTAGTAAATTTCAGGCTCTTATCTTTGTCAAAGCTGATGAAAAAGGTGGATTTTAGACGTATTGGGAGGAAATAACTCACTGACAGACAGACACGCAGTTCCATAAACTTGCCATATTTGATATAAGGCTTAAAAATCCTGTCTTCTAACTTGTTATTACCAAAGTCACTCCAAAACAAGATAAAAAAAAGGTAAAGCAGAAGAGTCTGAAGAAGTTATGTTAGGTGTTTCCCTCTGTATTTCAAGTGACCAAAATCCGTCCAGTTTACAAGAAATTGTATTTATTAGGACTTTTAGGCTGCATTCCCAAGCGCCGACAAAGCATGGCTCTGTCTGGTGATGAAAACTAGGAGTAACTTTGGAAAATGCATCAATTCTCCATTCAGATTGTGAAAATTTAGCTGCCCTAAACAGTAGCAGCCAAACATGCATTTTGATAATGGTGATTCTTTCATACAAGAGCTATATCAAAGCTCTTCAGAGGTAAATATGAAGAAAAAAAATTATTCTCACAGTAAATCATCTTCCTATTTACAGACATTTGAATGTTTATGGAGTTAATTGTGAGCCACAACAGTCGTGAATTATATACTTCGACATACTTTCAATGTACCTAAACAATGTCCCTGGTGAAAGAAGTAAGAGTGCTAGAAAGCACATGTTTCCTCATCAAATTAAACCTGATTATACTTTTGTGTCACAAGGACTGCATTTAATTGTTCAGTCCTTCAAAATATATAAAAAACTAGTGTAAATACATCCCAAAGTGAATGACCCCAAACCCTGCTAAAACCTCCAGTATTATCTGAATTCCTCTGTTTAGCTTCTCCCTAATCCCTGTTGAAAACTTCATTGTATCTGTAGGCCCTCTAGAAGGAAAATAATTGTCAGAGTCCAGGAAACATGGAAATTGGTCCCATGCCTTCTCCATTTTTGAAGCTGCATGTGTGAAATAGGTGAATTGTCATGAAGATCAGCACTTAGTAAGTTGGCCTCCTTCTTCATTGTTTACTGAATGGCATCTGTAAAGCTTGCCCATTGTTTCCCTACAGAGCACTGGATGTTACAGCACTAATGAAAATGAAAATTTAATATTAGCTGTGTGACTGTTTTGAAGACCTGGTTCCTTCCCAAGGAATCCTTTATTCCATCCAGTGTAGCTGTTTGAAATGCTCATATGGCATATGCACATGTCCTGGAACACTCTGACAACTGCTTTGGCAAACAACTGTGTTTTCCTGTTTTTGCAGGAAAAAGGCAAGAAAACAGCACAGGAAGGAAAGGACAGAGAAGGCCTCGCTGATTATACTTGTGGTCAGCACTGAAACATTTCCAGTTCCCCAGCTCTCCCTAGGCCAACAAGCTTAACATTGTGCCAGCCCTAGGACTGCAAATCTAAAGGGTGATAAAGCTCCAATCCAGATTTTAAGGCTCAAATTTCTCTGCCTGCCTTTTAAAAGGGTGGAGGAAATGCTTCCCTGCCTGTCAGGCTAACATTTAGAGGAGAGGCAGTGCTGTGTTCAGCCCAGGAGTCTTAGTTCTATGTGATGGCCTATGATCCAGCTGTCTGCCTGTGAATGAAAACATCAAAAAAACCCTTTCACCCGGCTAAAACTGAAGAAGACAATTTTACAGAAAAAAAATTTATGTGGATATATATATATACTAGTAGACAGGAATGTAGGCCAATAGTATTAATAATTACTGACTAAGGTCTTTGACACAGTATCATAGGAGAAGAGCTGGAAGCTCAGTATAGTCCATTAATCCACTCAGGCAGAGTACTCATGGCTGCAATATTGAATTAGCTTTCTATTGACCTAGATAAACCGGGGAAGAAACATTTCAGGCCAGAAAAATGACTGCTAGGATTTAGCACTGCCAGATCATCCAAGAACTACTTTATTTTCAACTTAATAAGAAAATTCTGCACTCATTTATTGCACTCATTTCACTTTTTTGGTTTCAAAATATTTTGCAACGTCAGCAACTGCTGGGAAACTTGGGCTTAGGGAACACTTCACTCAAGACTGAAATCAGGTGATGTGTTATATAGAGACATAAAAGGAGGATACCATGAACTGTGCTCTGTCTCATCCTGCCCAGAAGCACAGAGGGGTACTTCATTGGTGGGAGGGAGCCACTTCAGCTAGATGCCAGCCACAGCACATTCTCATGATGAGCACACACTATTTTAAAGGCTTTTTTTCATCAGGCATTTAGGTAGTACATACAGCAAGCAAGGGACTACCAGATCAGCTTTAGCCCATCCAGTGCTTGAAGCCTGGTCCTCCACCTCTGAGAAATGCCATCTCTGGAGGATCCAGAAGATGAAGAGCTGTCCCCAGGGTTGTCATGCAATGATTTGCCCTGAAAAATGGTTTCCTTCGATGTCCATTTAGTTATTGAGTACCTTGTGACCTGAAACTATAAACTAGAAATCTATTACACAACTGCTTCACGCTGTCTATTCTGGTTGCAGGTACTGCTGTTATCAAGACAATTGTCTAATCTTTTCCTAGCTCCTGTTCAGTCATTTAAAATAATCAACCCCTGTGCCTTGACGTATCTGTTCTATTCCTCTGCAGAAAGCTTCACTGCAGAGACAAGTAAAATTTGGATTTCTACATATTTCCTCAACATATGCTGCCAATATTGCTTTATTACGAGGGGAACAAGAAGTCCAATCTGCAGAAATTTTGATAAAGCATTTCTGTTCATAGGATCAAGGATTTCAGTCATTAGGCTATATACTTTACTAAATGTTTTGAGTGTCCCTCAAGTCTGATTGCTTTGGCATCAGTATTACATGTAGACTTAGAGCACTGCAGAATGTTCTGGATTTCCTACAGCTGTGCAGTTCTTTGCTGTTCATTTCATGTCAACCATCTACTCAGACCTCACTTTTCTCCCACAGGCAGCCTGGTTGAAATCAGAATTTACAGAATCAATATCTGTGGTAAAAAACAGAGACACCAATAAAAGAGTCAAAAATGCAGAGATTTTGAAGGCAGCACAGAGTTGGTGTGTTTTCCTGACAGCTACCTTAAGTTTCCACAGCATTCCTCCAAAATGTACCTACTAAAACATCCAAGCATATTTTGCTCCTGGCTGTGCACGGAAAAGTGACCAAGTGGCTTTAGAATAATAGCTCTATATATCTTTTTGAGGTATATACCTGACTCAAGCAGAAAATTAATGTCTGTGTATTGACTGAAAGGAAATTAAATTGCATCTGCTCTAGAAATAATGCTAAACCCACAACTCATAATGGGAGGCCACCTGAAGCCCCTCTGTCCTCATCCCTCTCAGGACAGGCTCGCTCTCTCCTTTGAGCTGGGTGGCTGTGACTGAGGAGGGTTACTCCTGGTGTGCTCCTTCCAGCTCCATGGTGAACCTTCCCCAAGGTACAGGCAGAGCTAAATCCATGTGGACATTACCATACAGCTGGTGGATTCCCAAGCTGGAACACAAGCATGTGCCAAGAGAAGCGTTTTAAGAAATGAATATGATTCTGCTATAATTCTAAAGTCAGAATTTAGCTTGTAGGGCAGTGCACTGGGACTGCCTCTTGCACTGGTATCCAACCACTCTGTCTCTTCAGCTTTTCCCTGTATCACTGGCTGCCAGGATTTTTCTTTACAGGTAAAAGGTTCAGCCAACCTTTACAAACAGGAATGCTGTGGTTGGGTTCATTCATTTCCATATGAAAAATACAGACATTTCAGAGCTGAATCAAGAGTTCTGTCACCTGTCTATGACAGGGAGAAGGTTGTACCACATCTCTGTCACCCAGCACCACAAAGATCTGCCACCAAGTTAGATGGGAAGAAGAACTGTTGAATGGAGGGCTCTTCTTGTGAAAAATATATTTCTGTCTGTGCCACGTCACACAGATATTAAAGATTCCTAATAAACTTGAAAGCCTCAGTGCAGGTTTAAACAGTTCATTTCATCAGTTAGAGCTATGGTCAGTGCTGCACACCTGACTGCCCTGGGCTACACGTGGTGCTGGCAATGGTCGTGTGCACAAGACTTGTCCCAGCAATGTTACAGACAGAGGAAAGGCAGCACAAATCATTTCAGTGAGTGTGGTTTCCATAATCTGTGAGGATGAGTCACATCTTACCAAGAAATGGGCAACAAAGTGTGTGCTTCAAAGCTACTGCCTTGAAGCTGCCTTTATGTGACACATTTTAATAGGCACGTAGTGAATACTGGGGAAACCATACTTGTTTGGCCAAGTAGCATAAGAAAAATGTTCCCATCCAAAAAAAAAGCAGAAAATAAAATAGCAGGCATCAGCCTCCAGGTTTTTCAAGCTGTCTACTTCTGTTGTTGAACCAAGAGACAGAAGGGACCTTTTATTGTTTTGAAACTGAATCCTTGAATGAAACTCAATTAAGATTCCTTGATCTTTCTGCTGTGTAACAGGAAAGGCAGAATAGCAGCATGGTTAGATAGATCAAGCCAGAAAAATACATCAAACTAGAGTACAAAAAGCCCTTGGCTAGATAGAAATCTCAAGGGCTTATATGGGTAGGAGAGCCACAATTTTCATACAGCAAATTCCAAAAGAAAATATATCCTTGTCTAAGTGGGTGAAAAGCCCATCATGTGTATGAGAACAGTATCTAATAATTCTAAAATATCTAATATATTCTAATTTATTAATGGGTACTAAACCCATTAATAAAAATCATTAGATGTTTGATGGGTTATTACTATTTTAATTTGTGATGAATACAGCAAGTACTGGGCTGTAATGACCTGGGCCTGAATAAACTGCTGAAGGATGCCATGTGATTAATAAAGGCATTTTAAAACTCTTTTCTGGCAGTTTCATGTTCATTCTGAGTTTACCAACAAATACTGACAAAAACATAATTCTGTGACCTTCTTCATATTTTCAGTTGTTGAAGTTCAGTGCCATTGGGATTAGATATTTATAGCAAAGTTAGAAATACTAAAGTCTTGCTTACAGTGAGTCTAGAAATGCAGACTTTCCTTAAAAGTAATTTATAACACCTTTGCTCTTTACAACATAGTGTCACATCCCCTTCAGAAATCTAAAACGCTTCTGGTTTCGTTCTTTTCTATGCAAGAATTTTGTATCACCTTCCCTATCCCTCCACTCACTTGGTTTTATAACAATTCATATTCCTTTAAAACTCCTATTGATCCATGAAGAAAATAATGAACAAGACTTGGTTTACGTTCAATAAATATTCCTCTTGTAATTTTTGCTACTGCTTATAATTTTATCACAAAACTCTTAATATCTGGTGTTTTACTTAAAACTAGACCTTCTGAAATCACATGATGATGTGAACACATCTGCTTTAAAAAAAAAAAAAGCTTCTCCCCCACAAATTTAAGCAAATAAAATTATGAAAATATTTATATGATGGGCTTTGGAACTTAATTTACAATTGAAATTTGAAGAAGAGGATCCTTTCCCATGCTAGGTAAATAAACACTTGTATTAATAAAAATAAAACAGAATTCTTATTTTCCTCAGAGGCATTTGGAAAAGAAACTACTTTTGTGGTCTTTGTAAACCACAACAATTTTTACTTTTACATTAATATGGAACTGCTTATCCTGTTCATAGTATCTCAACCCCTGTTAACACTGACCAAGGGAAATCTATAATAGAAACTTATTAGCATGCTCAGGACTCTTTTCAGCTCAGGGTGAATTAGGATGTCTCAATACTCATTACAATAACACCCTGCTAGGTTTGAGTCTTAGTATTTTATAAAACACTTGTAAATCTTGAGTGAAAGGTGATATACACTTCTTAAATCTTATTACTGTTTCATTTACTTTAATATTCCTTGATGATCATCTTTTATATCATCATTTCCTATTTGAGAAAGAAAAAGCATTAAAAGGCTGTTTAGTGAGCATGTTGAGCTCACACATGGCAGATATTGGTCGATTCACTCCTCACAGCATTTTATTATAACACCAGGTACGCACCTTTATGTATCAGTTGTGTTGAAATACTGACTGTCTACCTACTGCTTTGAAGAACCAGTTTATAAAATTAACTGTAGAGGCAAAGCAGTAAAAAAAAATCAGTAAAATTCCTGGATACTTCTCATGGGAAATGATCAATAAACAAGCCAAAGGAAATCAATCTTCCAAGAAAATATTTAACGGGGTCAAAGTAAGATCTGCAACTGCAGTGCTAAATAAAGTCCAAGTCAGTTTTGATTCATTTCCCTATACCCTAAATACACTCAGGTTGTAAATAGAACAAGGGAGGGAAGAAAGGTCCAAGGTAATTTCTATATCTCTGAACTCATGCCCATACGCTGGCACAAACAAAAGATCAAATTACCCACTCTCCTTACATGTGCTACTGCTTGTGTCCTACAGCTGCTAAGACCTGCATGTGTGCTAATAATAACCACACAATCCAACCACTGCCAGTGAGACACGGAGGAAAAGTGCTAAGTACCATACTACAAAGCCCAGCAAACTCAGAAGAAAAATGGGCTCAGCCAGCCAAACTCAGGCATGGTCCCCCCAGCTGGTATCAAGAGCAGTGGGCAGCATCAAATTGAAGAGCTTGTCTGCAGTAAACTGCTGAAATGCTGCCAATAGAGAGTTTTCAACATCCTTTTTTCTGATGCATGTTTTCCACTTGATTCCCTTTTGTATGGGCATCCCACCCTCCTGGGACACAACTGCAGGGGGAAATCCCAGGGCGAGGGGTCTCCTGGAATACTGAAGAAAATTTATGATTCCTCAGGTCTTCTGGAGAAGCCATGCTGATACAGCAGTGTGCCAGCTCACCCCACTGCCCTCCAGGCAAACAAATGACATAGTTCTGCTCCAGGACTCAGCCACAGTGGTTTGCTGATTTAGGGCCTTTTGCTTGGTGTTGGATGATTTCCCAGTGTGGGCAGCCATCAACAGGCAGGCAGGGCCACGTGGTGTGTCTGGCTGCACTGCATCATTATTTTGGGCAGAGATAACAGACCAGGTCCATGAATTGGGTTTCTCTTTCCATTGCAGAGTAGTAGATGAAATATCTCCTGGCTCTGCCTCCTCCCTGATCTCAGGCTCTCAGTGCACATTACCATGGCAGTGCAGCACTGACAGGTGAGAACAAGTACAGTGTGTGAAGCTAATGCCTAAGAAAACTTGTTATTCCATCTCTGATAATAGCCAGCAGGTGCTGCAAGACAAAGGCCAGGCAACCAGAATGTAACACTGTCCTGGAGAACTCTAGGGAAATGTTGCTCAGAGACTTTAGGAGATGAGAGTATGGCTTGTTATTCCCATTTCTCCCATCTTCAAGGAAACACTTGTCCAGTCCCAGAGATAATCCTCTGCAGTGACAGTCCCACCATTCAGCTGTGGGTTGCAAACAGTAATCTCTCTTGTTTCTTTTGAACCCTCTGTGTAATTCTCCTCATTTGTGCTGTGAAGACATCTCACCTTCTGTCTCTTATTTACCTCCTCTGTTTGACCAATGATTTTAGATTTCTGTCACACAACCCAGAGGCAGAGATAATCAGGGATGTGACATTGACACCAGTGACATCTATGTTCTAGTGACCACAGGTACAACAAAATGGTTTTGAAAGCTTTGGGCAAGCTGACATACTCATCTTGGCAGTGTTGCTGTGCTGAATATGTTTCCTAAAATCTTCCGTACTGTCACTTCCTTGGAAAATGAAGAAATATATCAAATATAACAACTAGCCTACAGCAGGGAAAGAACATATTATTAAAGGAGCAGATGCTGAGTGATCACTGTGTGACCCTCTGGCGATTTAAATGACCAGCAGAAAGGTTGTACAAACAGGATGGAAACTGCTCAGCAAACATTTCTGTTATTAATGCACACCGTGTTTTATACAGTGTTTGAGCAGCCAAGAGAGATGTGCCATTGCTGGGAATGTGGGGCTGAGCCATCTGCTGACTCCCAACAGCCACCTGAGGGGCAGGTACAAGAACAACAGAGGTGCTGGGAGTACCAGAACAGCCTGCACCACACAATCTGGCACAGCTGCTGGACTGTGCCAGAATGAGCTGTGTGACCTCAGAGAAACACAGAGCAGTTATGAATCTTCTGAAGTGCAATGGAGAGTATGGTGGATATACGCCTTATGGGTATATAACCTGGCAGACAGATATGGGAGACAACCTGTGGCTGCTCATCACCACCATGTTGTAATTACTGTCCCTCAACAACCCTTCCTCTCCAAGATCTCTAGAGGTTTGTGTCAGAAAACTCCCTTGAGCCATGACAGGAACAGGGCAGCTCTGTGTATGCACATCCAGGCTGTGAGCAAACATCAGTTGGGTGAAAAGTTCAGGACACTTTTTCCAAAGGAGCTGAAAATTGTGAAAGCAGAGATAAAAGCCACAACCTTTATAAATGACAAAAAGCTGTAATCCTGGCCAAGTTACACCCCTTCAGCCTATTCTGGTTTGGCTGTTTTTAGAATCAAACTGCAACACCCAAATAGTGTATTAGAAAAACTTGTGTCCAAGAACTTTGCAACTCTATTTTCTACAAATTCTTGTTGTCTGGATACCCAGTTATTGCTTGTTCACAAATCCTTCTCTGACAGCAGCATGTTTCCTTGATAGCAGGAAGACACTGTCACCATAGTACACTAACAGCTTCAGTACTGCACTTAGCCTGCCATCAGGGACAGTTGATTTATTCATTTGAAACGGGGTTTGTTGGAATACATTCTCACAGAAGCCTGATTTTTTTTGTGTAGCAAAGCTGATTGCACAGTACTGATGTAGGAAGACATTTTGGCTGCTCTCTTCTGGTTTTACATCATCAGTTCTCCATTGTGCTGCCATGTCATGCTCTCAAAATTAGTGACTTATTTCAACACCAGAACTCTTTTTGTCCCTGCCAAGGCACTCGCATCTGCTGTCCCAGTGAGGAAAGAAAGTGAATTTTTGGAGGCTTTGAAAAACAATGAAAATCAGTGGTTTCAGTGACCCCTGACCTTGCCTCTGAAGGTAATTTGTCAGTGAGGTCTTGGCTCTCTGATGGTTTGCATCACCTCCTTCCAGCCAATTCTCATGGCTTTGCCTGGTCTTCCTGCAAAGCGATTGTGTCACAGAAACACTGTTCTGTCCCCAAGTGCGTGCAAAGGTGAGGTAGCCACCACGTGCAAAGAGCAGCAGCCACTGTGAGGGACTGGAACACTTCCAGGCACCGAAGCTCCTGGGCAGGAGGGTTCAAATGTTAACAAATATGTGGGGCACATGGACTGTGGCTGGAGGAAGGCAAGCACAGGTACTTAAGCAAACAACCACACTTGGAGCTAGCAGGAAGCATGTTTCACCCAGCAAATGGGTTTCACATCCCTTGGCAGCACTTCAGAGTGCTGAAAACTCTTTTCCATGAGAAGGCCCAAGCCCTGGATGTTCTCTCAATTGCATTGTAAAGAGAACAGACCAGGCCAGGTCAATGGGGCTGTTAGTAGTTGAGAACATTCAGAAATTGCAACTCCACTGTTGCTGTAAGCTCATCCTCAGACCCCCCAGCCACACCAGACCCTCGTACCAGTCCGGAGTGGGAACCGTGACAAACATGGGCAGGCAGTGACCAGCAGCACTGCCTCACCCGTGCACAGGGCTCCAACAGCTTCTGCTTCTTCAGACACTTAGCAGGAAGGAAAGCTCAATTTTCATTCTCACAGCTCTTCTTGGAGAAAGTCCTCAGAGGACCAGACCTGCGCCCTGGCCAGAGGGACATGGTCACCCTGGAGGATCTGTTTGGCTTGGTCCCTCCAGATCTGTGGGACAGATGTGTGACAATACCGAGGTTATGCAAATTTGTCAGCATCAGCCTGAAGTCACACAAAAAATCTGACATTACTGCAGTGCCTTTCCACAAGGGGACTAGAAGATCAGGGGTTGGACGAGATAAACTCCAGAGGTGCCTTCCAACCCTAACTATTCTGTGATTAATACAACCAGAATCTGTGTCTACCTTGTATTTACAGCTACACAATATGCTCCAGCTAGCTCCTTTTATTGTAAATTTTAAAAATAATTACTATGGCTAAATCTGCACTTCAATATGGGCAGAACCAATGGTCAAATCAATCCTGTTTATTTTTGCAAGATTTTATTACCAGAAGGCCCTTGGCTAAGGGAATTAGCCCATAGGAGGATGTGAAACCATTTGGGGTTCTCTGAACAACCCGTGAGCTGAATTGCCTGGGTAACAATTAATTAGTTGGGGATCCTTTGGAGGTAATTACTTTCCACTGCCTATTAAGACAATACCTGACAAGATTATTTACCACCTCATTACACTGCTTTGTCTAATTCAGCTGCTCTGTTTCCCACATTAAGCACTATTAAAACACATCTACTTTGTGTCATTGGCAGGCTAAAAGATATCCAGGGGCTTCCAGGAATAGTGTGGAAGGATGATAAAACACTGAACAACCTCAAACCACACAACACGATCAAGGTACATAAGGCCACATTTTGGCCAAGCACCACAGCCACTGCTGGACATCTGAGGATGTTCATATAACAGATTTAACTGTCTCCAGAAGGGATTAGGCTGGAAGGGAAATAAACCCCCAAGCCATGCTCTCATGATCAACAAATATACAGTTTCCTTCTTATCTTAGGGATAAAAAAGTCATTTATAGACGAAGACAATAATTGAAAATCTTGGAGCCTTGCAACTGTATGTCAAAAAAAGTTTGATGACAGTGGAAAGTATTTTGGTTTGATGTCATATTGCATTTACCAAAAATACTAGCTTAAATAATTAAAAGCCATATTGAGCCATAAATATAATAATTCTGGGTTAAAAATATCAATAGATCTTTTAAAATTGAAACACCTGTCAATGCCAATGATCTTCTGGCAAGAACTTCAGTTTTGATGAGTTTAAATTTTTTAGCTGTTTATTTACTCAAAATCTAAATATACACATACATCTTCTGTAAATCAATAATGACCTTCACCAAAGTACTGCTCTTAGATTCTTCAGACATAGGAACAAAGCACCTACAGAAGCTATCTGGGGAACATTTCAGAACAAAATCTGCTTTACTGTGTTTGCAATATGTGCTTGGAGATATTTAATGTGCACAAATAGCACAGACATTTATCTTCATAATGTGGTTGTACATTTTGATCAATCACATTTTATTCAATGTTATAAAAAGTGAAATATAGTGCATTTTCTAAAAGACCCAGCAGCCAGTATTCCTATTTCTATCCAGTTTATGTTCACCTTATAAAGACCAATTCATTTCCACTCAAGGATTAGGGGAAGTAAGCTCGTTAGTTTATAGCTGTATCACTCCACATAGCAACATGCTGATCTCTGGTTAGGATCAGAAGCTTTGAGCAAGCCACTGCTTAAAAGAAGGCCAATACGACAGCGATATTTTTGTAGTCAGAGGTGTTAAGTTTCATTCTGGCTCATGAGGCATTCAGAAAGGATACATATTTCTCTTCAGCTCTTCCTTGAGGTCCCCATACCTTTTGGGACTGCAAGGCAAATATGTAATGCTGCAGATGTTCTATTGTTATTTCATGGCTAGAGCAGAGAAGTTGTTTGGCATCTCAAGATGAGTAACTTTTGAGTTAGAGATTCAGGCCGAGCTTCATTTGCATTTAAACCACATTTTTTTTTTTACATACTTTGGCTATTTATTACAAATCTACAGTAGCTGAAATATCAACGTTATTCTGATTCCACTGAACTTCCTGCCAAACTCCTGCAGGCAGTTCTGGGAACATAGTTCAGAGAGTTTGGTTCTGAGTGCCAGAGTTTTACATTCAATGAAGGAAATGCTTCTGATTAGATATTTGACAAAAAACCCCAACCAACCAACCAAAACCAAACCCAACAAAACTATTCACATGGCCAGCTAAATGAATGGACTCCACTTGTAAGTGAATAGTGTCCTCAGAGATTAGCAAACAAAACTGGGACTGTGTTTGGGCTCTAAAACTTAGGTATGAGGTAAACTAGCACAGCTCAGCTTTTCCTTGTCTCAGAAACTGGCAAATCATTGCTCACCTCCTCAGATGTGCTGTGAAGTTGAATTACTCAAGATAATTCTTTTAGTCCCAAGAAGCCCTAAGGTGTTGTTAATGATTATTTCCACAGTACCATGAGTCACCATAAACCTCTTCTAGGTCACAACCTTGGCAAGACCAAGACAAGATTCCAGGTATTTCTGAATTTAGAACTTAGTCATTAGAGTAACTTATCATACATCCTTCATCAAATTAGTTAGATCCACATTGCAAGAGATATTTCACCATGTTAGGATATAAATTCCTCAAGTCAATATTGAAAATGGGACTGTGAAGTTACTCATCACAAGCCTGAATGAAGAGAAACCATCTAAATTCTGTGCTTTGCCAAGCAGGACAACTTACTCATCACCACTGGGAAAAAAAGAGGGGGAAAAATTTATAAAGAGAGAAATAATGCATCCAAAGTACTTTGAGAGTTTAAAGGAGGTATAAAAGGTATCATCTGTTAGAGTCACCACAGAGTAAGACTTAAATAGAAAAGCCATTTCTTTGGCTGCCAGCTACCAGAGACAGTGTCTGAGAGAGAATCCAGGGCACAGACAGACACACAGAGAAAAGCAAAGGGGTTTCTTTTCCTGTTGGTAAACTTATGAAGGATACTTATTCTGCATCAATCAGGACAGCAGCTGGAAACTTTTGTAATGACCCTGGATGTGCACACTGTGGCTTTTGTCACCTTCAGATGCCAATCATTTGACAGTGAATCTGCAACAGCTTGAGGAGCCTCAACCTCAAATGCAAAAGCATCAATAGTTAGACAAGGGCAGACTGAGATGGCATTCCCAAGTCACTCTCTATGAAATCAGTTTTACTTCTCCTTGTAAACTTCTACAGGACATGGTCATTGCCCAGTCAATACCCAAGTTACCCTGCTTAATACAGAAAATAATTTACTTTATTCCAAAATCAGAGCCTGCTTCTCATCTTCCTTGGCCTATGGAAATTCCATATGTACTACAAAACTTATCCTGACTTCATTAAGGAGAAGATCATAAAGTATTGTGTTTGCTTAGGGCAATGTTAGATTTTTTAATGAAGTAAGAGAATATTTTGTGTGTTAGAGACTCTTTGATAGAGCTTGCACTGTGCATACCATAATTTATAGACTTCATGGAAAGGGATGATAAGCATCATTCCAGAAATGGGAAATGAGACAAATCAATGGAAATTAGCAAACTAATAGCCTGCATAGGTGTCAGTAAATTGCTTTATTTCCTTGGCTTTTAATGATATTATCTAATGAACAGCATTTCTCTTTAATTGCCTACTAAACAACCAATGATTATGAACTGATTTTTTTTACTTTAACTGTTTATTTCAAATAAAAGGTTCCATTTCCTTGCTTTAAAAATACAGTGTTGTTTTGCACTGATATCTGCACCATCATTGATGGGACCAGCTTTGGGCCAGGGTGGCTCATGCTTACCAGCCAGCTCATTGCTTGAATAGGTCTCTTAAGAACATGGACTCAACAGCAGCAGTGGTAAAACTTCAATGCAATTTCAAGGAAGATACTGCCCATTATTGTTCTCAGCATCATTGCTCTTGGGCTTAACTCCGTTCATTTCACAAGTATAAATAATAATTTCCATCAGCCTCTTGCTGCCCTTTCAATCAGTTACACAACAGGGCCACACAGACAAAGCTGCACTATCTTACTTGCAAAGGCACAGTAGAGAGGTCTTGTCCTGAACTTGGGATGAATCTTGGCTGCACTGGTGCTGGGGAAGCCCATGAGCTCTGAGCACTCTCAGATGTAAGGCACTGCTTATTCCCCGTGGGATGCAGCACAAGTCCTCAAGGTCCTTGAAGATCTGCCAGCTGGAAGTGTTCCAGCACAGAGCATGGCAGGGGAGAGACTGGATCGTGCTGCACTCGTGCCAACACCCCCTGCCAGGGCAGGCACCAGTGCTTGGGTGGGGAGGGCTGGGGGGAGCTGGGACCAGCCCCACTGGCTCTGCAGCAGCAGCGTTCCTTCACCCCTCCCAGCAATGGACACTCCCTGGGGCAAGTCCTGCTGTTTTCTGCTCCTTTGCTCTGCAGCAGATTAGAAAAAAATCCCATTTGCACTAAAACCTTTGGCCTTTTGAAGTGGCTACATATGCTCCATGAAAGGCAGCACTTGGTAGCTGAATCTGTCACCACTCCTAAGGGGAGTTTTTGTCCCCTTGAGAACTAATCTGATGACCTGAGATCTGTAATTGCTGCTCCCTTAAGCTCCAGCAGATAACCTTGTGCATAAATCACCACAGCAATGCAAACAACAGAAAAGCACTGCTTGTTTATTTTTCCCCGCCCTCTAACAGCTCTCCCAGCTTCTGAGCATGATATCCAGAGAGGAGAAACAGGAAGGTCAGGGCAGCCTAGCAGAAAGTGTTTTTGTCAGGATTTTGGCAAAAAGGGTTCTCATTACTAAGCTATACAACAAAAAGAGAGTTGCACTTGTAATTTAAGTGTTAAATATTACATCTGGTGTCTCACTGAGAGCAGTAAGGACTGCTATGGTTCCCCTATTATTGTTTGAAAGAATGCATTCCCTCACAAAAGGCCAGCAGGTTTATCTGACTGATGGAGAGAGTCCAGGTTGGCTCTCTTGTAAGGCAGAGACAGAATTGCTCCATTGCTGCAGTGGGGTTTGTGCCACCACGGCAGCAGCTGCAGAGAGAGTAAAAACAGTGATAATAGGTCAGGCTGTTCACTGCACAGATTTACTTGTCTTCTTGGGAAAATCTCTTCTCAGTCACACCTAAAAGCACCAGAAAGCCCTTTCCTCAGGCCCTCTTGGTGCTCAGTTGCTGCTCCAGCCTCTGGGAAGCAAGGGCATTGGCACCTGTCACCATCACACCCTCCTTTATTCAGTTCACTGAGTTCAAGGAGTCCAAACTCACATCAATTCACAGCTCCAAAATACCTCCCATCAGGCACATGAGCGTCAGATGCTCTGAAGTTTCAGACTGCTGTGGATTATATTTGACTCAAGCTGCCACAGGCTGATAAGGACCTCAACAGTTGAGTTAATGCAGAAAATTCAATTCTGTTTTAAGAGACCATTTCCAGAATAATTCTGTTGTTTCTGAGTGACCAATAACACTAGAAGATTCCAGTGTTTGAAAGCTTGTTTAAGATGGATTGTTAGTTCCTGAAGTGTAAACCACCTGGATTAATTTCTAACCACTTTCATTCCAAGGATGTGGAGGTAATTTGTGGATGTGATTGCTAAGTCACAAAATTAAGTTCAATTCATAAACAAGTGGTAACAAGTGTTCCTAGCTACTTTGATGAGGATGAAAGAGAAAGTAGATTCAAAACTGCTTTTCTTTTCCTTTTTATTTTTTTCCCTAGGGGCTTGTATCTTGCATAGGAAGCACATATTTACCCTATTTACAAAGATAGTTTCTTCACTGTCCAAATCTTCAAGTAATCTCTCTTGTTAGCCTGAACAGATACATTCAATCTAATTCAATGCATAGAGCAAGCTCAGAAAATAATACCAACCTGGTAAAAAGAATACAGACAGAATTTGCTCATCAGGATAGCACCTCTTGATCTGTAAGACAGTTTATGCAGCCAAGGCAGTGTGAAGTAGAATCTGTATTGACAAACCAGCTGGCCAGGACTCTCCTTGGAAAGCCACCCTGAGTGACCACCTGGAGGGCAAAGTTGAGGGGTTTTGGACTCTTGAGTATGAGCAGCTATGATATCACAAATGAAACACATGATCTAATTACAGATGCAGGTACAGTTGTGTTGGTCATCCATAAATCCCTTTCTAGTCAATGTGGATGTCTGTGTTAGGGGTCCTTTGTAGAAATCACTGTTTCTCTTTGTTGACTGTAAGGGAAGCTAGCTCCCTGAGCCCATGTCAGGGAATTGTGATGATTCAGGATCAGTCAGATCCTGTTCAACATATCTGCAGGCACTCCTCAACTCTATTGGACACAAAATCTATAGTCTGTAACTTGCAATCTGATGCTGCAAGAAATAGCCTCTTTCTCTGCTTTTGTTACAGCTCATTCATTTGGTTGTAGCTCCAGACACATGGCACCCCTGACCTGGGCTATTTACATTTCCCTGTCTGAGTTCAAAAATAAAAGATACAGTCAGGATACTATTTCTTCCAACTAAGTCAGGGAAAGTTTCTCTCGTGTGAAGCAGTGTTTGACAATGTGTACATTAAAGTCTTCAGCTCTGTCCTCAATGTTTGGATTTACTGCAAGTCCCAGCTGTGCTCAGTGGGATTGAAATTCAGAAAACCAAAAGAGTAGACCATAATTCTCTTCTTCCATCCCAGGCTGATAGCCCAGACTGCACCTTTGCTCCATGAGACTATGTATTTATATGGGGTTTTTTGTATGGCTAGATATTTAATCTGCAAGAGAAATACAGAGCAGAAAATGCAGGGGCTGTCATGAATTCTGATGACATTGTTATCACTGGAATCTCTTTGATAAAACAAGTGTGCCAGGTACCAGACAGATATGAAATGAAAAAATGAGTCTGAACCTCAAGATCTTAGAGACTGTTGTCACATCCTGTAAACAATCATGCCCCAATAATTACCTTTCACTGTACATCTGGGCCTGGGTAAACCAATAAGTGGAATTTTGCCCTCTGCTAAGTCATGTCAAGTTGTGCTAATTAGGAAGCTGCAGTTTCTGCTTCTTTTACTGACTCAGCCACCTGTGAGTTACCAAGCCATCCTTATCAGCCATGCTTACCCACTGTGTGTGAATACTCTGAGACCTCACTGAGTTCTCCAGGCAGTTCTCAGCTCAGATAAAGCTGATTCCCTCCCAGCTGAAAGCCATGTCAGAAAGGACATAGCCTAATGAGGATGCTGCCAAAATAAAAAGTAGGGGATGAATTTCAGCCTTTAACAGCAGACAGGATGACTGATTTGGTGGCTAAAGGTTTGTGGAGCAAGAGCAGGGAAAATCAGATTCTGTCCAAGGAAGTGCTAGGGCAGCTTCCTCAGATATGTCCAAAAGCCCAAGTTTGGACAGGGAGCTTTATGCACAGGAAAAGTTTTCTAGCTTTCAGAATAAGGGGCCTGGAAGCTTTAACAGAGGCAGACCTTGAGTGGTTGTTTAGAAACAAGATTCCTGACATACTCTGCTCACAGCACTTTGGAAATTGCCAAGATGAGTATCCAGCATTGTATGGCTGCTCTGCTGCTCCTGTTCCTGGAAAAGTATGAAATGGAAAAAATCTTTCCGGAAAGAAGGGTAATCAGATTGCTCTCAAATTCATATGAAAGGGACCTCAAACCAGTGAATCACCATTTCTAGCAAGCAGCTTTCAAGTAAGTCACTGTTTGGATACTTTGGTTCCAGTGACTCAGCAGCTAACCTTTGGTACATAGCTGAGCTGCTGCCACCAGCACAAGGGAGGGGGTACATAAAGCACAAGGGATTTTGTGTGACAGAGGGTGCCCTTTTCCAAAAATGCCAGTCTGGATGGCAATGATGACTTCACATTATCTTCCTTAAGAAAAACATATACATGGAAAATACCACTTGTCACAATCATTACCAGGGTTTGAACTCCTGAAAATACTGCACATCAAAGCTTGTGCTTCTGTAGCAGCTACAAAATGTACAGAAATATAACACACATTTTCCTTTGCTCCCTCCTGCCTGAGTGTACTTTGGCCCAATTATTTCTCTGTCAGACAGCAATTCAGCAGCAGTAAGGAGAAGAAAAAGGCACAAAGGAGAAGCACATGAGGTCAGGCACTCGTGGGTGCCCAGAAAGACATACCCAAAGCTTCCAGAGGGAGCTATAGGACTTGGCATCATTATATCATACAGACTTTACTGTGTGGGGCTGTGGACCTTTGCCATATGTAGCTCTGTGTGCCAGTGCTTGCTGGTTTATTCTGAAATGTGAGCAGCCCAGCTGCTGGAACAAACACAACACATGTCTCTGATTTTGTTTCCATGCCTTGCCTATAAACAGAAAAAATGGTCAGACACACTTGGTTTTTTATGAAAGCAGAAAGAAGCCAAAATGTTCTGGATATGAATTTTTACACGTTATTTGGCATCATTACCCTTCCTGTGCTGCAGGAGGAGATGAGGAAAAGCATCCTTGATCTGCAGGGCAGGGATATGACTCCAGCTGGGATGGATCCATAAGGTGTTCCTGCAGGGATGCTGCCCACACACCACTCCCAGCCCAGGGTGAGGGAAGGACAGGGAACAACAGGGTGAAAGAGGCCCATGTCCTCGAGAGCCAGCTCCATGCTGAGCAGTGGAGACCAGGGCAAGCCATGCCCAGGTCTCCTCCTCCCCTGGCTCTGAGGTCCATGGGACATCTCTTGAGGCTCCCATCAATGAGAAGACTCATGTAAGTTTATACCCACTGCCTGTAGGCAGTAATCATGTCAGGTGTGAGTATCCCTTTCCAGATGTCAGCACACCAGCTCCCCTGTGGTCAGCCCACTTGACTCACAGCAGGACAGAAGATATTCCTGACTTCCTGCTGTGTAATGAGCCCCATGAGCTCCTGAAACCCCTGTGGAGGGGAGAACAAAACCTCAGCACTGCAGATGAGACTGAAACCTTCACAAAGAGGTCAATTCTGCTTTGTCTGAGAAAGTAGCACTGGAAAAAGCTCTATTTTCTCAAAATTCCTTCTGTGTGTGAAATGTTCTAAGCAGTATCTTGCAAATGTTGCATTTCAGCATCTCACCAACTATTCAATTTTTATTTCTTTTCTTACTCTTCAACCTTTTTTTAAAAATATTTTTGGCACACTGAAGATTAATAAGCTGATTTGGGAACACTGGTGATACATGGCTATCTTGAGTCAGAGGAAAAACTGTTCCGCTTGTGGTTCATGCCATTCTCTCCTTTCTCTCATGCATTTTCCTGCCCTTTAAGAGAGGAATCATACAAATGAAAAGTTTGAAACCACATAAAGTGTGCAGTATAATAATAGGNAGCGAGGACGGCACAGCACCTCCTACAGAGCGAGGACGGCACAGCATCCAGCAAGGACGGTACAGCACCTCCTGCCTAGCGACGACGGCACAGCACCCTGTAAGGACAGCGACCACATCCCGCGAGGAAGACAGATACACCAGCACAGCGCAGCACCCCTGTTAGACATCCTGCACAGCAGACATCTTTAACAGAACTGAATTTTTGCACAACTTCCGCAAGCGTCCCACGCTGCTTATTTTAATAAAGAGCTAAATATTTAATACAGACATCGAACCAGAGTTTATTCATAACAGGGAACACTGGTGATACATGGCTATCTTGAGTCAGAGGAAAAACTGTTCCGCTTGTGGTTCATGCCATTCTCTCCTTTCTCTCATGCATTTTCCTGCCCTTTAAGAGAGGAATCATACCAATGAAAAGTTTGAAACCACATAAAGTGTGCAGTATAATAATAGGCCTGGCTGAATATTCAAGTCAAAACAGAGCACTGATTTTGGCAGAAATAATCCTATTTACAATAACAAAGACAAGTAATGTGCATTTATCATTATTCACAGCCTCTACTGCTTTCACTCTGCACACCATCCCTTCCACATCTGAAAAAAGCACCTAAATTTACATTGATTCTGATTAACTCATTAAAATGTTAATCCCTATGAAGTGTAGTTCAAATGCAGCTTGTATGTCAATATTCACTTGGCAGTTGCATGCCCTTTTCAGTAAAATTCCAGGAGCACAGAGCACTCAAAGTTGAGTTTTTTCCCATTGTAATTTCTGGTGCATGACAAATGAACCTGGGAATTTCACCTTAATCTGGCCAAATTACAAACTCTTCCAGGATAGTTTTCATGAACTGGGTTTTTACTCTTCTGTTATTCCATCAGCTGCTTTTTATAACTTATGCCTTTTTTTTTTTTTTTTTTTTTAATACTAAAAGTTTTCCAGTAAAAATCCAGTCAGATTTATTTAGGAAATATGAATGTCTTCAATGCAGACTTTTACCTCTGTGTTAATCATTACCTCCTCATTTCAATCAGCACAGAAGTATAGAGTCTTTCAGGATTTTGGCCATCTCATCATAATGGAAATACCTAAAATTAGTCAGATGAGCCTTGAAGACCATTTCTCTCCAAAAGCTTAGATAGAGTCTTCACCAAAGATGTGTGCAGCCAAATAGGAGTAATCACAATATCTTTGCTCATATTCAGCAGCCCATATCCTTTTTAAACACATAGATATATGTATTTTTAATTCTAGTTAATGAGATTAAGTGTTTTTTATACAAATATATTTTTATTAGCAATCAACAATACAACAGTATTTCATTGTTTTACCAGTATAATCAGATACAATGCAATGCATCTGAGCCAACTGAAAATCTTTCCCTCTGCCTTACTGAAGGTTGAGATGGCCCTTAATGGCTTTTCCTAGCATCAAATATTTTACTCTTTAATGGCATTTCATAGCTATCTTTTTTAAGTATTCATCTTTGATTCATTGCCATCCAAGCCAGACTGAGCTATGACAAGGGTTACCATGGGCTGGATCAAACCAGCTCCTGTTGATATCAGCCAGGAGGAAAAGGCTCCTGGTTCCACTTGCAATGTGTGTTCTGACATCATACACACCCAGAAGCACAAGCACAGCTTTCAGTTTTCCAGGAACACACTGGAAAGTTAATTAATTTACCTGAACTGAGTGGAAACCAACCTGACCCTAAGCTCTGTTTTGCTGCACAATTAACTTATTACAGAAGTAGAAGTTTGTTCTGCTTATTCACCTAACATTTCGTGCTTGCAGAAATGGGTTTTCTTACACAGTCACACAAAAAAAGCCATCTGTTCACCTCTGTGTAGAACAGAAATGTACCTGATAACTGCATTAGGCTAAGGGTCAGTCTACTCAGAAAAGCCTTAACAGAATAAATGTAATTGGTGTTTTTATGCCAATAGAGTGAAGTCCTAGATTAAAACGGGATGGGGATTAAAGTGTTGAGGTTATTTTAATATTTGCTCTTGCCCCTTTTTGCAGATTTTCTCATCTTTTTTCTTTGAGGCTTTTAATGTTGTCTGTTGTCACCACCACCCACCACTCATCAGTGGCAGTTTAAACCTTCAAGCTTTGTCCTGGGGAAGAGATCCAAAGCTCCAGTTACATCTGCTGCTGGGTGAGATCTGCAACCTCCATAAAGACAGGGGAAGAAACACCCTTTTTTCATAGCATGTAGTTGAGGTGCAATTCACTTGTCTAATGCCATCCTAAAATGATACAAGCCAGAGTTCCCAAAACTTCTCAGCAATTATTTGCTCCCCAACAGCTCAGCATTTTCCTCTGTTACTTATTCTATAAGATTGTTTATAATCTCAATTAATCTGATCACATGGATGTCAAGTTCTAGTCCGAGAGACCTACCTAAGCACCTTCTATGAGCACCTTCTACTTGACTTTGCTTCCCAAAGGAAGCACTCATTACACTTGGAAGAGAGTAGCCAAGGAATGCAGAGTCAAGATGTTGCTATCTCTTTCTCAAAGTTATACTGGGACCATGGAAAACTAGTTCAGAGGAGATGGCTAACTGTTAGATAACTGCAGATGGATGGATACACTCCCCTCAGCTAAGCAACAGGGGCAAATAACATCCTGCAAGGATTTAAGAACAATTGATCTTTCCTACTAACAGCATATGGTTGCCAAAGATCCTTCAGGGTTTCATAAGTAGGGTAGAGCTTAATACAGGGAGAGGAGCCTTGAGTGGAGGATCTGCCACCTGCTTTCTCCCAGCCACTGATCTCACATATTTATGTTGTGAGCTCTCTTTTGCATGGACCATCTCTGCTACACACAGGTGCACTCTGTCTGCTTCAGGGACATCCTCTTCCTAGAATAGACATGTACTCAAAGCAGTACAGTGGTTCAAATTATTAATAATGGTGATGATAACGATGACAATAGACAACAATACACTGAGAAAGCTTTGGGAGGCACGCTACTACTGGGACAAGGCTGTTCCATCTAGCTTTTATCCCAAGTTCCTCCAGATGTTCTCAACATCCTTGGGTCAGATTTTGCCACCTAAAACAGATAACAGAGCCTGGAACACCAACAATGCTTAGTGCCAACAAATCTGTAATGTAACACTCATCAGAATCTCAAAGCTGGACTGATCTGTGGGGAAGATGCTAGTATTGCTCACAGGGCAGAAACAAAGCACTGGATCTTTGATGGATAAAAGGGGATGCTTTTATTTTCCAACAGGGCTCTGGGAACAGAGAAGCTTTTATTCTGGAACCTTATTATCTCATAAAATATTAGTGACTTCATTGCTGTGGATACTAAGGAGGTTTGGGCCAGCTACAGACCAAGTTCATTTATATCATCTTATGAAGGGTTTTTATTTTTATATGGCTTTTGACCTCAAGTCTGAAGGAAATGTCAAGGCCCACTGCAATGGGGGGAATGCAGACACGTCAGACATTTCCATATCAGCTGCGAGACCTTTAGCAGTACACACAGACGAGCAGGGCTCTCTAACACAGTGCTGAAGAAAAGGAACAGACAGATTGCTTGTCTGCACCAGTGGAGAGAAAACCTTACCAGCAACATTGTTCTTTCATCTGCCCAGAGGTGACAGATGAAGCATGAGCAGACACCTGAAAGAGGGGGAGCCTGGGGAAAGGCACAGACTGGCATCTGAAGGGGGGATCTTTCAGCTTTGCTGTGTGAGCTCAGAAAAACCAGAGCTCTGTTTTGGTCCTCACATTTCTGTTTGAGCATTCCTTCTGTTTAGATAACTCCCTCCTCCAGCAGGAAGCTTTTGGGGCAGTGACCTACAGCTTTTGCTTTCTGGAAATAGATTCAGAAAGGAAATTGTACTCTACCAAAAGAAGATGACGTTTTAGACCCAAACACTTCTATACCCCTGTAGCCTTCCCCTGGCACTGCAGGTGCTTCTGTGCCATGACCTGACCTTGTAGCACTCAGCTCCTCTTCAGAAGCAAACCCAAACCCCACACTGTTATGTAGCTGCAGATTAAGTATATTATAATTATAGATATATTTCTATATAATAAATAATTAAAATAATTATAATAAAATAATTAAGAAATCATTAAGAACCAGGCTGTGTCTTGTACAGAAAACAGGTGGGTTTGTTTTTTATTGAAAAATACCCTGAAGTCCCAGTTCCCACTTGCTGCAGCATTATCCTCTGATCTGCAAGCTGTTGACTGATCTGCTTGCTGCCCTCAGAAAATTAAGAGACCACGTGTCTGGAGTCACAGCAGGTCCCCACGGGGAGCTGAGTTACCAGTTTCAAGACAGCCATGTAATTAGCAGACAGCCTACCACCATCACACTAAAATCAGAGGTTGCTTAAGAGGAGACACTTTTTGTCCCAGGTCTTCAATGCACTTAACAGTCAGTAACTTTATTATTTAATGAGGCAACAAGGCCCTGAACATTCACATTTCAGGGAGGCAAACTATCTCAGACATCCTGAGTTCCTAAAATATCTCCACAGCTCCTAAATGAGAGCAGGGCTCTAGCTCCAAACACTGTGCTTGTTTTCCTGTCTGGCATTACAGCTCAGGGAATTGGACACACAGGGAGCAATATGTGGAAGGAAAGTGGATTTCCCCAGGGGTCCTGCACAAGCTCCAGGCTCCTGGCAGAGGGATTCCCTCTGCATTGGGGCTGCTGCAGATGAACAGACCAGACACAGCATGGGAAAGCTGGTCCCTGCACTTGACTTGTCTCTCATCCCAGCAGAGCCAAGAACAAGAAAATGGACTTGAAGAGGGGGAACTCTAGAAGAAAATTAAAAAGGGAGTCAGAAAAAGACGAGTCCGAAACACACAAAAAATGCAATGGCAAAACACCTACTGGGACTCAAAAAATGGCAAGTTATTATTGTTGAAAGGAAATTTAATCCTTGTTTGGGGTTTGTACCAGGATTTTCAAATGATGATGAAAATGAGGCTTCATTTCAAACACCCAAGTGCAGCAGACACACCACAGTTTGTTGTACATGGGGAAGAAGCTCACGTCTTCTTCTCACTCGTTGAGGTTCATGACCTTTCCCACACCAAGGGGCTTTGTGAAGACTGACTGGCCCTGACTACAGGACAGGCTGACAGGATTAAGTGACATTCTGAAATCTTTGCAGCAAGCTGAATCCCTTCTCAGCATGCTGGGAATATAGGCAGATTTGGAGCTGGTTTAATTGGCAGAGACCCCAAAGGGTGGTTTCCTACATGTTCATATCAGTTGCTATTTATGTGTGTGCGGAGTGATGGACATGTAGACTTTCCCTCTATTTTTCAATATTCCTGCAACTCAAACTCTTGCCTTGCATCAGATTTGCCTCATTGGCAGATGTCTGCTGAAATTTATTAGGAATGGCATATTTTTTTTTAAATTTAACTGAGATATTTACCACTTCCCAATTTAATAGATGCCATCTGGAAAATTATTACATAGTCATTAAACTAAATTCTTTTGCTTGGGGATTTCATGTATGGAGAAAAGCTGCAATGGAAAAATCAGATTGTGGATCCAGAGAAAATGTAAGTCTCCTTCCTCATATATAATAAGACTGTTCTGACCTCTAATTTTTCATCCCTTCCAATTCACTGAAGGGCTACACTTTGACTGCTTGATTCAAAAACTGACATGAAACAGGTCCATGGTACAGAAAAGAGCCTGGTGAGGACAGGTTTAACAGCCTAGCTGATCATGGGAACTCAGTTCTCCTCTGCAAAGTGCTGCTTTATGGCTTTTTTTCTTCTAGTGTGAAAAAGAACTTTGCTTTGCAAAGTAACAGATAAAGCTTTTCTGAGCAGATTTTCTCTCTTCTGAGAGTCTGTAAAAACCATACATCTTCTACATCAAATGTAAATCAGGGTTGATGATCATTTAATTGTTCTCTCTTTCTCCCACTCAGCCTTTAAACCTCTTTCATTCTTTGTCTGCTTTGCCTTCCTTTTCTTCTTCACCCAACTCCCTCTCCCTCCCTGTCACCCTGTTATAGATAAAAGCCAAAACCAACCAAATTAAAATATAAAAGAATTTATTGATTGCAAAATAATTTCAATAAAGCCACGATCAACATGGACAAAGTGCCAAGCCCAGGATATTGACACTGGTGAACAGAGTGTACCCTCTCTCTAGCCACCCCTCTGTCCACACTTTCGCCTGTTGGCTTCTCAGTTTTTATACCCGAAAATCAGCCTCAGGCTTGGGTTTGCAATAGGAACAATTGTCTTTCTTGTGGTGTAGATGAAATTCATAGTGGATGAGCACGCGTCTCCGGGTCTCCGGTCTTGCTGAAAAGATTCTCGGAAGGGATGATTTTTTTGATTCAGTTTTAGATGAAGTTTCGGGTGGATGCTGATGAGCTTATCCTTATCGATTGATAAGATCATGCGTTAAGTGGCGGTCGTTGACCATGGTCTCCTCCCGGAACATGACTCTCCGTTGTTTCTTTAGATGTCAATGTGGTTCCTGTCCAGGTTTCAAGGTCCCCCTCGAAACAGGCTTCCCGTAAAAGCTTACACGGCACAGATTCTAACTTAGAAATATCAAGTTATATACAATATAACAAAACACCCCAGCATGAATTATTCCCACATATATAACAACCCTTATGGCAGAGGCTGTGTGTATTGCAGCAAGGTCTGACCTTACAGCTGCTGGGACTTCCATTTTAACTCCTTATTTCATGATTAACAGAGCACAAAACCATTTGCCATTAGACTCTACCTGCTTTTCTTCCCTTTCTGCCCTTCCCCAGCAGCAGCCAAGCCCCCACTGTGCTACCTTTAAAGGAGAGTTCATCCCTTAAAGCAAGCCTTGGATCGATCACCCCATTTTTGAACACTTTTAGCCCATACCATCACTATACCTCAGTGTAAACTCACTTGGGGTGGATTAGAGTGGAACAACACTGAATGTGTTTGTGGTTATGCATACGTAGGATTTATTGTAAACAGTTTGGTTGCACAGGAAACAGGCATGTAGCCATTTTGATTGCTGTTCTCTACAGTAATATGACAATATAAAAGCATAAAATATCACTTCAGAAAACACATAAGAAAGAGAAGGAAAGGATAAGAGTAGAAAAATCTGACCACTCATAGGCCTTGTGAAGAGGCTCAGCTGTTGCCATTTCAATGTTTGTTGGTCAAAGTGATGGTCAGTGTTAGTCAAAGTGGCAGTTGCAGACTGCAACCATCAGGTGTTGAGGAAACCCCCAGAATACAAACTCTGTTGGGTTTATATTCACTCAGGCTCAAATAGGAATGGCCAGATACCTCCCCTGGAGCAGGGACTTTCAGCTGGGTGATGTAATGTGGATCTTGGGACATTTCGGGAGTCTGACACCTTCCAAGAAGATACAGCTGCCTGTTACACCAGTAGAGTTGAGTCCATTATGGCCATGGTGGCCCATCAGCAGAGACAGACACCCCCGGGCTACGTGTGAGTGCTCTGGTACTTCCCGGGCAGGGGAGTTAACACAGCTGAGTTCACTGGAGTAAGGACAGAGACAATTCCCCTCGCACAGGGTTTGCCTCTTTCCTGACCTCATTCAACACCAGCTGTAGCCTGAGGAGGGCTGTGCTCGCCCTCTGTGCCTCTGCACATCAGCAGCTTCCCCTGAATGTTTGAACCATCAGCATTCCTGTCGCTCTTCCTGTATCACTTGTGGATGCATTCTCTTCCCTAGACCTGGGGCGACTGGACAATAATTTCCCCTTTCTCTTATCTCAAGTTCCTGTCACAATCCAAATTCCAGGTATTAGGCATATTTGGGGAGGGGTGGGCTTGAGTGCTCACAGATGTTGAGCTGTGTCTTTGCAGTTTGTTATGGTGGGCAAAAGTCTTTCAATGATTTTAGAAGGTTTAAGCCATTAACAATTTCAGACTCTTACACATGGCTTACTTCAATTCACAGGTCTTTGGAAATAACTATAAGGCACCAAGTAAGAGCCACAGAATAACACTCACTCAGAGATCCATGCAGTCTCACCATTTGTCATCCAGCCTCCTCCAAATGTCTTCCCAGCTGAAGACTAGCACAGAAATTATACTTTATGAAGCCCTAGAACAGAAATGATGTTTTATGAAGCTGACCTAGATATAGATCAGTAAGCTGGTGAAATCTGCAACAGAGTAAGTAAAATGAATAAACTCAGTGAGCAGCTCCATCCAAACCCCAGCCTAAAGAGCCTCAAGAAACCACATTAAGATGGCAATTTGAATGAGATTTATGGCCTTCAGCTCTGTACCTGGGGCACCAAGGGCTGTGAAGGCTAACCAGCCCATTCAAATCACTGCAAGTACCTCTGAGCTTCCTCTGCGTGGTCTGGCAAAAAAAGGAACAGGGGGAGCGGGGGTGGGAGTGATTGGCACCTTATCAAAGGAAGAGAATGCCAAGCAGGGGAAGGATCAAAGGAAAATGCACATTATCATTTATGCTGGTCCTTCATTCCTGATAGCAGAGAAGTATCTAGTGGGACTAAAACCCCTCTGGGACAGGCACTGTGGCCTAGATTTGCAAATACACAGATATATTGAATTCCCACTGACATTTCTTTGACCATTAGGGCATAAATATCTTTGCTATAAATCCAAGCGTCTAGAAATTTTCCTATATTTAATCTCACAACTATGCCTTATATATAACTTATGCATATACATGTGTGTGCACCTTTGCAATTTTACCTCTGCTGATGTAACTGTGCTTAAGCCTGGAAAGCCCAAGGAAATGTTCCCTGCCAAGGTTCTCAATTTTCCATATTGTTAAACTGTTACCATAGTGCTGGCAAACGTCTCTGATAAACCCCAGACATGGCACAGGCTTGCACATGGAGCTCACACCATTGTCAACACACAAACTGGATGTGGTCAGGCTACACCATCTGAAGTTTGCCTGGAAGACATGGGCCACCCCTCAGCAGCTGGGCTCAGCATCAGGGAACAAGTACAGGCATGTGCCTTCGTCCTCATTCAGGCACGGGTATTAGGCAACAGGCCGGGCCATAAAAATCTGTGGCAGGAGAGGAAACATTATGTCCAGAGCCCTTGCCACAGAGCATTTCTTCCCATCATGGAGCCACAGCCAGACCTGTGTGGTACCCCAGTATCTCCAGGCCTCAGTTCACCCAGAGCTTCAGCAGGAGACTTGGACTGTTTAATCCAAAGCTTTGCTGCCATTCCATAGAAGCTGAATAAGCCCTAATCAAGCACAAATGAAAAGGCAGATACTTCACTGCCTTATTTATAACCTCATTATTAGGAGGAGTCAAAATGCTTTGTAAATGTACTTTTTCTTCTGCAGATGGAACACGACACATGGGAGAGCCCCTTGCCCTGAGCAGGAGCTCAGGATGATGCTCCTCTGGCTTCAGCAGTGCTGGTCTGCTAGCTCTGCATGTTGAGTTTTGAGTCTTGAGTGACACAAGGCATAAAGGAAATAGATGAAGAATTCATACCCACTTGCTGACTTAGCTGAGCTTTAGCCTAGAGCAGTTCTTGCAGCAATAGCTGTGACTTGTCCCTACTTCACCCTCTCAGTGAGTACAGCACAGGCAAGGGCAGGGGTGGGGAGGTGTTGTAAATAGAGGTGAAGTGACCAGGTCTCAATTCCAGATCTGATGCTTGAACCACTGACTAGAACTTCTCCTCGTGGTTTACCTAGAGAAACCAGGCTGAGTTGTTCTGTTCAAACAGTTTGGATTCAGGGTGCCTTTGGGCAGTTGAAATGCAATGTAATGTGGGAACAGACAGCATCAGTTCAATGGGAACTGTCTCTTCACAACCCCCTATGGCTGCCAGGGAAATGACCTGTCTGACCTTTGTATCACCACTTCGCTCCAACTCTCATCTTCTGTTTTTTGCCCTCTGTGGGATTTCACTCCCCCATCTCCTTCTACCACATGCTGGCCTGGAGTAACAAGAGCCCTGAACTAACACTGAGGCTCTGCTCTTGCCTATCTTTTCTCCCTAGTCCACTGCAGTTGTGCTATAATATAAAGAACCTATCTTGTATAGCTCCCTGCCAAGCTGGTAGACAATTTGTAAAACCGTGTCAAAGCTCCCTTGCTCCTAAAAGCTCATAGCAATTAATTATCTGCTCAATATTTACATACTCATGATCCTATAGAAAATGGGAGAATTAGCAACAATTTGTGCCTCTTGCTTGACTGCAGTGCTCCCACCCATGGAAAATGATGATTCCCTCCCATTCAAGAGTCATCCAGACACTTCATTGATTGTCTTCACTGATGCAGGCAGATAAAAGTGCACACTGTCATGGTATTGCCAGGCCACTGGGACTCTCACTGCCCATGCTGGTGGGGCAGGATTGTGTCTGCAGCTCTTACCTAACACACACCAGTAACAGACTCCTTGGGAAATACTTCCTCCCTGCTGCCAGACTCCATCACTATATATAACACCACTGTTATCTGTGAAGTGTAGAGGAGGCAGAGTGAAAATCTATCAACAGGAGTATTTTAACTCTATGCAAAAATATCTTTCAAAAAGTAATTTTTGAGGTTGGGGGTGGTAGCAGTCTGTTTACATAACATGTTATTTTTTGATTAGCAGCTGATTGATTAATAATAATCAAACCTGACTCTAGAAACAATCATTTTATGGGTGGACTACTTCCAAGCATGGTAAAAAAATGGGTTTAGGTTCTGTATTTAAGGCTATCCCACAGGTTTTACCAAAGGAAAAGTGGGGAGAATCAACAATGCTCAGTGTTCAGCTGGAAAATGAAGAAAATGGGGCCAGTAGACAGGCACAAACTGGTACAGTCTTGGTCATTTTACTGGTACACACAAACACACACAGAGCAGCATCTTGGGGACCGTGTCTCCAAAGCCACCTCAGGAAAGAAGGCAGGATGGAGATTCATGGATGCAGCTACATTCCTACCAGTACCTCTGCTGGTAATGGCAAAAGACTGGTAAACTGCTTGGCAAAATCTTCCCTCTCATTCTGTGGCACAAACTGAGCTACTGAGCAAACACTGCTGCATGCTCTGTGAATGGCTTTGCATTGGGAAGTCAATTTGTTCATTCAGGACAGATGGCTGGTTTGGGGCTTCTCTTTAACTGAGTGCTAGAGTTAAAACAAGCGTGTTGCAATAAATAACACCTGATATGGCAATCCAGCTGGCTTGATTTTCATTTCCTCATAAAACTCTGTCCATTTTCTCTCCCTCCACTGCAAAGAATTTGCAGGATCTGTCTCCCTATGGCTAATTTTTAATTTCCCAGTAATGTGATTGCCTCATAAAAAATGAAATGCTGCTGAAAAATATGTGTATAGGATTTGATGTGTGTGTCAGGCTAGGGGGAAAATCACTGCAGCTTTCTATTGTATTTATGAGATTATGTGTGTTTACCCCCCTCTACACAGCATTCCCCATATTTTATGGACTGAGTGCTTAGAACTCCCATCAAAGTGGTGAGAATTATTGGTGTCCTTCACACCTCAAATAAGTAATCACAATAAAGGAAATTCCTTCCAGTATACAGAAACTTAATGGCAGCACAGGGCACCCATCATCTCCTCTTCCAGGGACATTTTCCAGTAGTAACCCAAAGCACAGAGAAGGTTTACATGCAGGGAGTTAGACTCAGTGCTCAGGTACAGGCAGCAGCCTGTGGTACAGCTCAGACCACAAAAATTCCTTTTCTGAGTTTAATGTTTTTGCTTCAAAGGATGTTTTCTAGGTCAGGTACCAAGTAGGCAGCATCTGGGAACCTCCCCCGAAATATTTGCCCTAATTTCTCTGAAGTCATGGCTGTTGCCTGAAGTCTCTCTTCTGTACCAGGAAGACAAGTAGATCTGCACTAAAGAGCAGACTCAAATCTAACCCATCATCTTTGTTGTCTACCTTGGAACTGGTGAATCTGAAAAGTGTCTCAGATTTCTGAGATATTTGTCAAAAAGAAATGAATGGACCAAAACTCACTATAACTTATTTTGCAAGTGTATCAAAATATTGCCAAAACATTTCCAAAGAGGCACCCTGCAAAATTCATGCTTTCTTACGGCCTTTTCCTAGGTGATTCCCTGAGAGAGGCAAGAGAGAGAAGCAATAAAGGAAAACCTTGAATAGCATCCTCTGTAACCTTGTTGCCTTCTGTTTCAGATGGTAACTCAAGTCTGATCTGTAGCAGTGCCAGATGACCAAGCTCCTCATACACCACCTTCTCCATGAAACCTGGATCAAATAACCTTGCAATGAGAAGGTCCCACTTCTCAGTCCATGTGTTGCACAAATGCCAGAGCCAGCCTAAGCACCAGCCTGCACCAGTCAGCATCTGCTGCCCTGCCTGTGTGGCACCAGCTCTGGTCACTGCCAGGGACAATGTCCTGGCTCTGCTGATGGCTCACATGTGGCATGCAGCAGAGGAGCCACTACTTTCCTTGTGCTTGTCCCACATTGACACCAGGAGTGATCCTAGAAACACCAGCTGACTCACAGAGAGCTTTCCTGACTAAACTGCCCACTTAGACAGCCGAGAGTTCTAAATTTGATTTGGGCTGATGATAAGTTGAATTGAGCCAGGAGCATGTCCAAGCATGGTAAAGGGCCAACCACAACCACATCTTGTGTCCTTACCACAAGATGCTTTGGGCTGTGCCTACAGTCAGAATCATGTTGTCAGAGAGAAAAATCCTACGAACAGCCATACTGCAAATTTTGCACTAAAACATGTAGATTTTGGCAACATTTTAATAAGAAAATCTTCAGCTTTCACTAGGTTTAGATGTGTAGGCTCAGAGAATTGCCAAGTTTGTTGTGTAACTGTTTAGCTGTTCAGTTTCCAGGATGCTGTGAACTATACAGTACATGTTAGTACTGTTTTATGCCATGTAGGTACAGACTGTGCTGTGCCACTCCTGCACACTGTCCCAACAGGCTGTGCCAGGGCAAGGCTTCCTGCCTGTCTGGGCTGGCAGCTGCAGTCCAGGCACTGCTGGTGCTTGAGTAGACATCCCGTGCCTTGTGTGGAGCCCTCTCAGGACTTTGACTTGCCCATGCCAAACTGGAATATATTTATTCCATATGATGTTGGTGGTGTTCAACCCACAGGAGGAACAGAGGAGGAGGTGAGGTGCCATCTGCTAAAATTTGCAGACAAGACCCTTAGAGGGAGGAAGCAGAGATGTTTCAACATCTCTAGGGAAACTAGGGGAAGCACCATGGGGCTGAAATACTGCTGGAGCTCCCAAAGAAAAACACAGTAACCCCAGATAATGTACACTGTAGAAAGGCTATCCCAGATCAGTAAAACAAGCATTTAATTTAGGGTCTAGATCAGCAGATCTGAGCAATTCAGCATAAGCTTGTGAAAAAGGATGGCTTGGGCATTTTCCCAACAAGATTACAGATCTATACACTATATTTATGTTTTCAGATGTTCCTGAGACACTTGAGTGTTATGCAGTATTGCGCTGGTTTTGGCTGGGATAGAGTTAATTTTCTTCATAGTAGCTGCATGGGGCTGTGTTTTGGATTTGTGCTGGAAACAGTGTGGTAATACAGGGATGTTTCATTACTCCTGAGCAGGGCTTACACAGTCAAGGCCTTTTCTGCTCCTGACCCCACCAGCAAGGAGGCTGGGGGTGCACAAGGAGCTGGGAGGGCACACAGCCAGGACAGCTGACCCAAACTGGCCCAAGGGACATCCCACACAACATGGCATCATGCTCAGCTCATAAAGCTGATGAAGGAGGGAGAGGTGGCCATGTTTTGAGAGAAGGCATTTGTCTTCTCAAGTCACAGTTACACGTGATGGAGGCCTGCTTTGCAGGGGATGGCTGAACATCTGACTGCCCATGGGATGTGGTGAATGAATTCCTTGGTTTGCTTTGCTTGAGCATGTGGATTTTGCTTTACCTGGTAAACTGCCTTTACCTGAACCCACGAGTTTTCTCATTTTCTCTCTTCTTGTTCCCTCCCCCACCGCCCTGGGGGAGTGAGCAAGCAGCTGTGTGGGGCAGTTGTTGGCTGGGGTTAAACCAGAACAAGTGTGTTCATCCATCAACATGCATGACACAGGTGTACACATCAGGGAAGTGGTCACAGCACCAAGCCTGTCTGCATTCATGAAGCATTTGGACAATGTTTTCAGGCACATGGTATGATTCTTGGGGTGCCCTGCACAGGGCCTGGAGTTGGACTCAATGACCCTGATGGGTCCCTTCCAGCTCAGCATATTCTATGATTCTGTGATTATGAATGATGAGATATATTCAAGGTTCGGTCACAAATAGGTCTTCAAGTGTGCCCAGGCATCAACAGTGCCAGAGGAGATTTGTTTGGTGCAGGCTCCTGCAGAGATCAGATTCTCAGCCAGCATTAAATAAATGCTTTGACTGTAACAAAGGCTTTGTGCTGTGAAAATATGCAGCAGATTACAAGATCAGGTAACTAGCAAGCAAGCAAAAGAAGGTCTTATTTTCAAAGTGATCTGGACTACTTGGTAAGATGGCCACAATGTAAAAGAATGCATTTGAATGTGTTGCGTTGGGCTCTCAGGGGGTTTCCCCCCAGGGGGCCCCTTAAGCTGTAAATTCGCTGGCAGCCGCAGGCAGGCAAGGAGACTCCACACAGCTTCTGAGGGTGCTGATTAGATGAGGACTTATTGGGGGTCCTACCCCGGGAACCAACATGGTCTCCGAGGGAGGAGGAGGGGAGAAGGAGGGAGGGAGAGCTTAGGGGAGAGAGGAGACCACCGGGCCAAGGGTCCAAGAGAGCCTGGCCTCCTTGGCACAGCTTAACAGGGAGATTCGAAGTGGGCACGGAAGACACTTGGCCCAATGGGATTACAGATACGTGATACTTAGAGGAGGGTTACAGGCTTGGAATATACTGTACATCTTGAGGGGTGAAACAGAGCATACCAGAGCAACACCACAACTGTGTGAAACTGCTTTAAAACCTTCATTAAAAACTGGATAAAGAAAGCACATTTCTAAGTATGGCATAGTGAGATCAATGGTTCTTTGACAGCAAAGCATGAAAATGTGCTGACATCTGTTGGGTGTCAGAGAACAAAAGTTACAGCTGTTAGAAACACTCCTCAGCATGTTGTGAACTTTAGTCTGAAGGCTGAGATCTGCAGAGACAACATGCTCCACTGAATAGTCCTCCTTGACATTCCTGAGACAGCCGGAGCAGCCGAGCGCAGCCGCCTGTCTCAGCTCTCACCACCATAACTGCCCCAGCATTTCCAGGAAATACATGGCCTTGGACATACCCCACACCAAAAGATTTGTGGGGAGTTTTTGACATACATGATTAAGTAACGCAGAGAATTAAAAGAGTAAGAGATGTCAGAAGAGCAAAAGTGTACATGTAGGTCAGAAAAGATATTCTGACTATTCAGAGCATGGTATCAATATTTTGGTTTGCAAAGGTCTCAAAGGAATAACATTAAACTGACAAGGAAGGTCTTAAACCAACATTTTTAACCTAGTCATGATTTGATCTATTTATTCTTTCTTTTTCTAATGGAAGGGAGGTTTCCGCATATTGATAATGTAGCCTGCATCAGCAAATGACATCATCAATAACATGCAATGAAATCAGCATGAATATTTATCATGTAGGTAAATGACTAGGGAAAAAGTAAACTATTCCAGGCAGTATTGTAAAATATATGTTTCAAGGAAGTATATGCTCTTTCTGAATGAGTTATTGGCAGTGGACATCACAAGTTTCTGTCTTCCCTAACTACTGAATCCCCCATCCATGAATCCATGGGGGGAATGAAGGGCAAGCCTTTAGTATACAATTTTCTTTCATCTCAGTTTACCAAATACATATTGGCCTCCCTGTGGCACCAGGCCCAGAAGCCCATGCCCTATCTGGAGCTGCATGGCAGAAAGGAGGCACCAGTGCTCAGGTCAGCTGTCCACTGACTGTGTCCCCTCCCAACTCCTTGTGTACCCCCAGACTCTTCACTGGTGGGGTGAGGAGCAGAAAAGGCCGTGACTCTGTGTCAGCACTGCTCAGGAGTAATGGAAACATCAGTGCTTATCAACTGTTTCCAACACAAATCAAAAATACAGCCCCATCCAGCTACTATGGAGAAAATTAACTCTCAGCCAAAATCAGCACAACATGAGACTCATTTCACTGAGATTTTATCTCTCTTTCTTAGCTGGTTAGCATGGGCTGTCTTCCTTTTAAATGGAGGGGAATAGGCACCTTTATCTAATAATATAATAATATATTCTTAATATGCTTCATTCTGAGTAATTCTACATGTAGTTTAAATCTAAAACTATCAAAGGACGTGAATGAAATTGTGAGACCATCAGTTTTCCCCCACAGACTATAAAAGGAGTCTAGATGACTTGCTCAGATACAGACATGCAGTTCATGGCATGAATTGCAGGAACGGGGTCTAATCACAACCCACACAAAATTACAGGTGGCACATCAACACAACGCACACCAGCCAGCTCTGAAGCCAACATCAGTCATGGCAGCCATGGTGCTCTGCACAGAGGAACACCATCCCCACCACCTCCACTGGGTTTCTCAGTAAGAATGTGTATTCCTTATTAATACCTTGCCATTAGCAAAGCAATTTCTTCCATCACAATTTTACTCAACATTTTCTATATAGTGCAAGGAAACAGTGTGTGGTTCCTTTACAAATTATTTTCATGGAGTAATCAGAATTATTTAAATCCAAATAGAAAATTTGTTTATGTAAGACTGTCAAATTTTGCTACTGTGGTGAATTGCTGAAAAAATGAAACCTGAAGTTCAAATTTAGTGTTCTTCTTCACTTAGCATAAAGAAATACTTTCTGCTCAGAGTTCAAAATAGATTTCTGAAGATGTTATGTTTAAAATAGGCTCACCGAGCAAGAATTTTTAAAATTGTTTTACAGTTAAATAAAACGAAAGTATAGAGAGATAGAGAGAAGATTACTGATTTACTGCAAATATCAGACATACCTTTCCCCTCTCGGTAGAGGCAGACACTGCGTATTATTTCGTTTTTAAGGGATCACTAGCAGACCTGTGGTAATTTAGCATTTATATGCAAGTGTCCTTTGAAGAATTTGGCTACTTTACTGTTCTGAAACAAGAAGTAACAGGTCAGCTGTGAAAGATCATTCTTCTCAGAAACTGTTCTGAAAATTGGTGTTTTCATTGCTGACTTGAAACAAATCTGATACAACTGCACAGTAGCAAAGATACAAGACACGCTGGTTTTTTCTAACAACCTGACTTTGTATCTTCTCTATCACTTGCCTACAACCCAAACCAAAATACACTCCAGTCAGTGAGAGGGTTTCCAGTGATGTGTTGAGTAAATTTATAGAAAACAAATATACCATTTGGGATCCTATGGAGCTGTTTATAGGGAGCAGAAAGGACAGGATGGAGCTATACATGTGAGTGAAGTGTAGGCAGCAAAACATGGGGACAGTTTATGCATGAGTAAAATATTTCTAGAACTAAGGTGCAAACAAGACCTTTTCATTTGGCTTTCAAGTGGTTTCTATGCCCTAAGAAGAGGCTGAATCACATTAAGCAAATCCAGCTTTGCCAGCAAGCACGTAAGTAGGTGTGTGCATTTCTGTGGTGCTGATTAATGGCTGGGTGAATGTCATAGGACAACGAACAACTCTGGAATACTTTTGTTGCTTAAAGTTTTCTGCTGATGGCAGCTTTTCCTTGCTCTCTGCTAGATTCCGGGTGAGCTGCTCCCCACCCCAAGGCCTCTGGCACCACAGTCTGCAATTACATCTGCCAACTCACACCTCCTCTCTAACAATGTCAGATACCTTACCTTGAGCCACGTAAAGGCATTTGAAAAAACATGAATTCAGGCCAGAGGCATCTGACTACAGCAGTATTCTCAGGATAACTATGAAAATAAAGCCAGTGAGACTCTCAAAAGTGCCCTACACAGGCTTTATATTCCTATTGAGTTCAAAGAAATCAGAGTTAGCTCAATACAGGCCAAAGATCTGCTCCAGAGAGGCTCATTTCAGCTTGGTAAAATTCAATTATTTTTCCAATCTCTGCCTGACAGATTTTGCTCATCCTCTTCCAGATTTAGGAGGCATTACTTGTAGAACATTCAGTAAATCTGAGTCTCAGAGTTAAGGAACAGCCTACCACCATAAAACACAGCAAAGAGAATAGATAACCATTATATGACTCAAGACAGAACAAATACAAATCAAAAGAAATATCCAGTTGTAAAACCACTGCTGCCTCAGAGATTCTGATAAACAGACTGGCTGCCTCTGTCCTTTTCACACTCAGACATTTGCTGCCTTTCAAACACTGAAGTCCATTTTTTCTCTAACAACGTTGATTGATTTGATGCTGCAGATAGTGGGTTTGTAAAAAGTATTTTCTTTGTACCCCTTCCTCACACACACCTGTTATGGTAAAAGAATAAACAGTATAATCATCTATTGTTTTTCTACTCATCTTTTTTCAACAATATCTTGGCTTCTGCACAAAGTTGACAAGGCATTTTTCTGTTCTACTATTTGCTTTTGGAGACTATATGCTGTTTTACTATTTGCTGCTTTATTTATTTCCAGTCAATCCTGGAACATTTCCTCATTTATGGAGATAATAATTTTTGGCATAGAACTGAGCATTTAATTTGTGATATTTGCTGTTTAGGGCTAAACTCTTCATGGTGCTCTTGCAGTACTAATGCACATTTAGGAGCTGAAGTCAATACAGGAAGATTGCAAACCTGATTTGTATGGGAAGGCAGAGGGAGATTTCAGTAACAAATCTACAAACTAAGTTTCTCAAGCAGGCTGTTCCTTAAGGGCAGCTCCTATGTGCTTATGCTCATTTTGTCTCTCATATGAACCCAAAGGAAAAGTTGCATATTGTTAAAAAATTGTTAAACTCCAGCTACACAGTTATTTTTAATGACAGGCTGTAAGCCTGCAGCATTGCTCACATGTGGCACAGACCCCATCCAGCAGTAACCTCTGAGGATCATCATGAGACTAGAGAAGGTGAAGAGTTTCACCCATTGACCTCTGCCTGTAACTTCTTCACTGTATCATGTTCCATGGAAAAGTCTTAGGTTCTGACTCACAGATTCCTACTGATGAGCTATGGAATTTTTAAAATATTCACAAAGCAAAAATAAAGTTGATGAATCAGAGAGTTAACTGTTACCCTCACAATTCACTGCTTCACTCTGACACTGCAATCAGCATTTATTTACTATAATTAGTTTTCTGCAGCTCTTTATCCATGAGTAACCACACGGAAAGAGAAAAAAAAACAACCATCCACCACTACTTTTCGATGTGATCATATGGGGAAACATGCCCACATAAAAACATCCCCATATAAAAAAAGGAAAAAAAGAGGAAGAAAAAGGACTTCCCCTGCCATGGGAACAAGCCAGGGTAGAGCAAGTTTAGAGACAGGACCCATGTGAGATGCTGGGCTGGGGTGCAGGGGGCAGAAGCTTCAGTGGTACTGCCTTGTGTGACTTAAGCAAAGCAATTTTATCCCTCTTCAAATCTCATTTGTAGCCTGGAAATATCAGCAGCTTTCCATTCCTCCTCTTCCTCCTATCCCACTTACTCACACTTCGAACTCTGCAGCTGCACCTCCACTCGGGTGTGTTTTCATCACAGCTCAGCCGCACCGTGGAGCTGCATCGGCACCAAATCCCTGATGCAAACCAGGGAGCAAATGTCATTCCCCAGAGCTGCCAGCTCTCCTCCCACCCATGCCTGCCTCTGCTTGCCTCTGCGGGGCAGGTGGGGCATAAAACAGTGCCCTCAGCCTCAAGTATGAGTCCATGACCAAGTGTGAGGTTTCTTCTCCTGCAGACTCTGCAGGGTACTGGAGGCTTCCACAGTCATTTTACTCACTTTAGATTTTAACTGAGTATCTCAATAGTGAGAAGTAAAACCTACTTATGTTATAATTAGATATGCCAGAATTAACCTCACATTTTTACTGACACTTAAATTAGCATTCATTGGACATAAACCACTGTGAATAAGCTAATGAAATTATTATTCATTTGTTGATTTGCCTATGCATGTTGATGACTATATGCCAAGAACCCAATGATTAGTTAACAGCCTCATTTATTTTAAGGAAGCTACTGTCTTTCATAAAGCATTGGCCAGCTGCCATGCATCCCTTCACAAATTTCTGATTAACCTCTTAAGCATCTTGGGTATTTTTGTGAGAAAAACAGCAGCATCTATATGGAGACAACTGCTACTCATCTGCTCACCTTGCAAAGGTTTCTTAGCCCCTGCCCCTTCCAATTGCACCCTGCTGATGCAGCTCATTACTTCCAGCCTGCAGTGACATTTCTCACAGTCATTTGATGCTTTGTCATTGCTCTGTAAAGGCGGAGACGAAGCCATAACTCTCCTCATCTCTTAACCAAGCCTATACAAGTAATCATAAACCAGATCATTCACTCTCAGCATGATTTTGAACAAAACTGTCAGAAGTTGCTATTGGAGTATATGTTTCCCTGGGCTCCCCAGGGAGAGAGAAAAATGCAGGGATTGAATTAAAGCCTTTAGAGAAATTAAAATATATTAAGCCACATAGACATGAAATATAAGTTTAGGTTTCAGCTTTAAGCAAAAATACTCTAATTGCCTCAGCTAGCTGTTAGCACAAGGCCCAGAGACCTGGCAATTTAGCTTTAGACATAACAAAACCAGAGTGGAACATTGCTTACTGTTCTAGATAGAATAAGACAGAACTTTTACGTTAATAAGATATGCTCTATGTGTAGGTTTTTTGATACTAATTTTCGTAGATTTTCATAGTTTTACGCACTTTTAGAATCAGGTTTAGATTGGTGCAGAAAGGATGTTTTAGAATTGTGTACTTAGCTGATTGGATAACTTATAGATAGGGCCATGAATACCCATTTTTGATTTATGGATAAAAAGCCCCAGTTTAGTGAGCAATGACATCGACTGATCGATCACTCGATCAATTGATCCACCCCTACACCGCCTGCACAAGAGCAAACGGGGCTCTGCCAGGGAGCTGCAGCCGGGACTTTGCCAGGTATTGCTGCTGGGGTTGCTGTGGGGATTCTGTCGCTGCTACTGCAGCAGCTCTTGCTGCTGTGGCCGCTGCAGCTGAGAACGCTGCTTGGGAGCGGCACTCTGTGCTGGGAAAACGGCCTTTGCCCCGGGCCGGGAATCCCTCTCGGTGTTGGGAGACTGCCTCTGCCATCAGCCGGGACAGCCTCTCTCACTGTGTCGGGAAAACTGCCTTTGCTGTCACGGCCGGGAATCTCTCTCTGAGCTGGGAAACTGCCTTTGCTCTGTGGGCTGGGTCTCTCTGTCAGGCTGATGGTTTTTCCCTCTGGAACCTCAAATCTCATAAGCTTTTAGAAAGACCACATTCCTAGAACTCTTTGCCTTCGAGACGGATGCATTTACGTAATAAATAGCTTCATATTAACCAGAAACTGCTCTTGGCTCCTTCAGACCTTACAAGCCCAGATTTCAGCTCGACAAGTTGCCATTATTCACCCAAGACAGAATCTCAATTCTCCATCAGACACACACAAGAGCTCTCCCTCTGCTACTGGATTTGGCACAGAGGCCACCAGAAACCAGAGACTGGCAACTTTCCCATTCGCACGCACTATGGGAGCTTATCCAGCCTCTCTGGATACTTCTGACTCACGTGAGACAAATGGGTTGGTGCCATTACCTCTTGAGAAGTGGGCCCTTGAGGCACAGAGCTGAAATGGCTGTTGAAGGTCACCCACAAAGCCTGATGAAGAAATGGAAGATGTTTTCCCCTCCCCTAGATTAGATCAAATCCTTCCATTTGGGGGGAAAGTAAGCATCCTTGCCTAGCCTGCTCCTAGAGCTGTAGGAGGTTTCAGCAGGACAAAGAGGCATGGATCTGTCTTGGGAAAACTTTTCTCCCTGCTTTTAAAGCAGGTATCCCCAGTTTTCTTGGTGGAACACAGTGCTGGGGTCCCTAGGACATACTGTTTGGGTTCAGAGGAGGTAACTGCACAGTCCCAGTACGCACAAAGAAACATTTCTACATCAGCCTTGCACAGGCAAGTCCACTTCTTTCCCTATCACAGCCAACCTGCAACAGGACAGTACTGATGAATATGGCAGGTTCCATTTCTGCCACAACTGAAGGACAATGTGACCATCTGCTAAATAGTGTCATACAGTTATTGGTCTTATTTTGCATTGCAGTAGTTCTCAAACTACGACCCATGTGCCCTTGGGGTCTGTTAGCGGTCTGGAGCTGGCAGATTTTCCACATTAAACATGTTTACAAACTCAACAATTAGAAGTTGGATGCTATGGATACCTGGCAGTCCATCAAATGGTAGCAAATGAGTCAGCCCCAAAATGGTTTGAGATTGTCTGGATCTTTATTAACAAAAGGAAAAAATATCTGAACTCCCAGCTTGTGTTCCAGCTTTGGTTTTGTTATCAAAATATTTATAAATTAGAAGAAAGATAGTGGGCTATCAAAAGGAGCTGAGTACATTACACGGAATGGAAAACATAAAGGGAAGAAAGAAAGTAGTCATAATGGTGGAAAATCATGAGGGATGCAACTTTGACATCAGGTGAAGTGTTGAGTAAATCCTGTACAAGAGTTTACGAGAATGAGGATATTCCTGGGCCTGGGTTTGATCAGAAGCATCTCTTGGTCTGGGTGAGCTCAGGAAATCATTTTATTCTTCAGGTCTCCAGTGAGCTCTTGAGCTTCCCATGGCCCTTTCCTAGCAGTGCCTTGGTGCTGCAGAGAATCTGTACTTACAGGGACTGCTGTGAGACCCAGTGAGGAAGGGCTCAGAAAGGAGAATCACAACACCCTGGGACTGGTTAAAGCCTCTCCCGCTGTTTTCCACTTCCCAAAGTGGATTGCAGTAACACATGTTCAGTGACACTGGTGCACCAAGTGGAGCTTTGTAGTGACAACTCTGAAGTCTCACTAGCTCACAAATACAAAATTGATGAATAGCACTGCTGATCTTTATCCTGAGCACCTCTCCTTCATGCTGTGCTAGCCCTGGTGTGGGATGCCTCACTAGGATGTGTTTGGAATGAGAATCAGCAACCTGCACAGTCCTTTAGCTGCTTGGAATGGGATATAAAAACATTTGCTTCTTCTTCTGCCACCTCCCAACTAATCAATGCACGAGGGCTTCAGAGGGAAAAAATGCTTCTGATTTCATTAATGATGTGTTAAGCTGGTAGTGTGAAGCAACCAAAGAAAAATTGAATTTCAAGAGTGCAAAACCGAAGTGTGGAAAGTGATGGAAGCAGGTAAGATTTGTGCCACTTGGCTTTCTATCAAATAAGGTAGTAATTACTCCTGCACAGGAACAATGTATTTACTCTTGACTCACCTTGTCCTGCCCAGGTAGAGTAACTCTGGCACATTCTGGTATGGGCAATCAAATGTTGAAGCAGAATGTCTCTTGCTGGCATCTTTCAGCAGCAACTGTGCCCTAAGCAAGTTTAGTGGCAGTTCCTCAGTTATCCTAAAGTTCTATCAGTATAACATGTAGTTGGATCCCAAGAATAAATTCATGGCTCTTACATACCCACATCCAGGCCCATGTCACTAGGGCTACCACTTTTAGAATCATAGATCAGGTCAGGAAGGAACCTTGAAAGGTCACCTGGGGCAACATTTTGTGGAAAAGGGAGCCTGGATGAAATTACCTGGCACCATATCCTACCACACCTTGAAAACCTCCATTGATGGGGACTTTGCCACATCCCTGAGGAGGTTGTTCCAGTGACTGCTCTCACTGTAAAAAAATTCTTTCTTATACTAGGATGGAATGATGCCCTATGATACTTGTTGACTGACCCATCAGAAGCACATTCCATTTTTCTATTAATTTTTCCAGTGGACTGTTCCTTCTGGCTTCTAGCATATCCTGACACTTGACACACATTTGGGTTGTTGAGAGTAGCTGATTCTTGCTACTCCTGCAGCAAACAACTGGCTTTCCTCTGCCACCACAGGACATGTGATGAAAATAACTTTCCACTGCTCAACAGCAGTGCAAGGTTTCTACATCCACTTTAGCATGTTTTTTTTTTTTCTTTTTTTGCCATTTCATTTTCAGATAGAAATGCTTTTGTTCATAGAAGGACCTGGACTGTCATTAACTGCAGTCCATCTACCCAGGGAAAAACACTCACCTATATTTACAGGCACATCACCTCAGTTCCTTCCTAAACCTCTTCCTGCTGTGATGCTTCACCACCTGCATTATGATGTTAATGCTCTGCACAAGGAGAGAGTGGAAAGCTCCCCTAGGAAGGACAGCACCTGAGGCACCAGGTGCTTGTTCATATCTGCGTTGTGCTTGGGCCCCCTCACTGTGTCACATCCCCTCTGTACAGATGACAATTCCTGCCTTCTGCTGTTCCTATTTCAAGCAGAGCAGCTGTGGCTCGTCAGACTGCTCTGCTGCCCCAGCACTGACAAGGGCACAAACCCATTTAGGTTACAGATGTGAGTTGTCACCATCATTTTAGTAAGGCTAACTGATGATTTTTCATCAAGTGAGCAATCAGCTGAGCCATACATTAATTAGTCTCCTTCACCTGTCCCAGCTGTACTAGTGGCTGGTTCCTGGTGCTGAACTGACAAGTTCTGGCAGCCCATGTTTACAAAAAGGCAAAGGCTCTATCCTCCATCCAGGGTAAGCATTTCCAGCTTACCCAGAGAGAGATGTAGGGTTTACATCCTTGCCTATCAGATCTGATCCTAAAGCAGATTATTAGGGAGTTAAGGATTAGTTTTAATATTTTTAGAGCCTCCTAGAAGGACTCACCAATACATATTTCCTAATCTGAGCAGCTGGATTTATGTTACATGTTTTGTTCACAACAAAAATATACAAGAGAAAATACTGGTATGGAGTTTTAAAGTCCATCCATTTTCCTGTGAAAGTCTGACAGAAATAAAATTGAGACATTTTTTAAAGGGAGCCCATATGATTGAAGTCAATAAAATATTTATGCCAGATACACACCTGAAAGAGAAAATCTATGCTTCTTAAATTTAACAGAATTCAAATGATAATGGAATCCATTTGAAGAGGGCATCAGTAAAATGCTTTTCTATGTGATTCTAAACATCCCACTGCTCCAAAAGACAAGCATGAGCCCATCCTAACTCAGGGATTTGTGTGGCTGTAATAGCTCATCTCTAGAGAGGTCTCCCTTCCTCCACAAAATATAGGGGTCAGGGGTTTTGATGTGCTAGACACCATAATTCTACCCTCAATTTTTAAAAATCTAACAATAGAAAGGCAAACATTTTTTAGTAACACTAAAAAGAGCTTGAAAAGTATCTTCCTTGAAAAAGCACAAAGCATTGATCAAAGGTGTTACTGGCTCATTTATTGCTTTGTCTGCCTCTGCCAGTCCTCCAGCTTTGACAAATTTAATAGGTCAGTGTGACTTCCAGTGTAAAATAGCAGAAATTACAATTTTCTCAAGTTTTAAATTATAGGCAGTATTATTTTGCTGTCATTACTACTGATGCAATGATGATTCATACCCAAAAGACATTCTGACTCACTACTGCTCACCTCAACCAACCAGATGACTTTTATTTAACAGGCTAGGGGAATTAAAAGTGAAATTTGAGGAAATAATTTATAACAGACATGGTTCAAGCATTAAATCAGTTGATTAGATCACCAACAAGAAGGATGGTTTCTACTTATAGAAGTTATGCAGACAGAACTACCAAAAGCAAAAGGCTAAACCAAAGCAAATGTGACCTTTCAGGAGTACAGACTTAATTGCTTTGACAAGTAAAATGCAGGACATCCAGAATGAGACCTAGAAATTAAAGCTGAAGATGTTCAAGAGCACTTTTTTCCCCAAATAACTGCTACCTGCCTAAGAAAAATGTCTCATCACAATACGTTATGCTAAGATGAAGAAGATGAAGAATTTAGAATTTGGATAAGCTGTCCTGGAAGTCCATCAAGCAAATTTTGCCTCTGAAACATTGAGGTGATTAAATCTAATGTTTGCTCCTAATTTTTAATGGCATAATAAGTCATAATAGAAAAAAATTCATATTATTTAATCTGAAAGGGTTGGAAAGAGAGATAAATCAGACTACTTAATAGGAATTCTTATCTGTATGGGCAACCAGAGAAAAGTCAGATTACAATGGATTAGGTACATCCATGCTTAGTTTGGAAATTCCATTTGTGAGATGCGTTTAACCTGTATTTAACCTACAGGCATAAAAATAGTTTTTGCTTTGCTATTTAACAACCAGTTTAGAACCCACATGACAAAGCTAGCCAGGGAAACTTATAATAAAACAGAGAAAAATATTTTGGCTATTTGGAATGGTTTTAGGGTATAATGCACTTAGCTCAGAGCTGAAAATTTGAATCAATGAATATGAGGGCATTTAAGGTCACCTTCACCAGAGAGAAAATAAAATTATGAAATTACAGGTCCTTTTGAGAAGGTCTTCCCGAAATGGCCAAGGTCTGGGCAAGAGGCCCCTGAAAAGCTGAGCAATGAGATCCTTAAGTGAATGTCTAAGAGCTGTCAGGTGGATGTGAGAAATATGCTGAGGAGCTCTGAAAGATGGCTGTTGACAGAGTCATTGGAGATTCAGTTAAAAACTACAGACTTAGCACTGTTCATTCAGACCATGCCAGAGGTAAGTGCAGCACCTTGTCAGCTAAGCTGGCCTCACCTTATCTCATCAGTGAGAAAGGCCAATTATCTGTGCTGGCCTCAGCCCAGCTGCCAGTGACACAGAAATCCCTGGGGTCTTCTGCAGGCGGAGGAGTCTTCCTGCACGATGCCCACCACCTATCAGGAATCACTGCAGGTCAGCAAAGGTCTTTAATTAAATCCACAGAATTTATTCAGACTTTTGCTGTGTCTTTTGGATCCAAAAAGCAAGCTGGATGGCACCCATTAAGAGCAGGGTGGGCTTCACTCTGGCAAGCACAACTAATAGAGCCAGAAGTCTGTAGTGATATCACTATATCACACAGAAAGGAAAAGCAAAAAAGCATCAAAAGGGCCCTTTTATTTCCCTGTTCAGTTAAATTATTAAGATACAATGTTTTGTCTTGTTCTACAAATGATATTTCTCAGCCAGCAGTGATTTTCCCAAAGAAACCATTTACATCTGACCATCTCACCATCTCTCTTCCCATTAGCTCCATTTCCAAGTTTGACAGCTTGCACTCTAATGCCTCTAAATATTGGGAAAGGCAATACCTTCTACATCAACCACCAGTTCAAACAGCAAGAAACCTGACCTAAAGTTGTGTATTTATGCAATTAGAGAACATGCCAAGCTTTCTGAGAAAGCAGATATGCATTTTAACTGTTTTCGTTATTTATATTGTCTTTTAGTCAATATTGTGTGCATAACTGTGCATAACTGGCCAGTTACCTTCCCCCCTTACAAGAAAATCCTTGCATTGAGAAAAACAAGAAAACATTTTTACAACAGATTTTAGGAAATTACATAAAAGTCAGATGGCAAAAGGCCAGTATATGCTTCATATTAATTGCACAATATTTATGCCAGATGAAAATATGCCCCACTCTCTAAGGAAAGCTTTAAAAATTCAGTAACCCTAAAAATAACACAAAAAAAATCTTTTTTTCCCCCAAAGCATAGAGTTTCTCTTTAAAATTCTATAAATCTCATTTGCAGGATAAATAATGTTCAGCCTTTAACAAACACTAGACGTATCTTGCAATTTCTGGAAATGAGAGTTCCTTACTGCTCTGCAGCAACACCTGCATCTGCTGGCAGCAGCCCCTGGGCTCACTCTGCCCAGGATGCAAAGAGGAGGGAGAGCACCACGTGTGTGAGCAGGAAGATTATCTTGGTGTCTTAGCCTTCTCAGGAGGAGAGAAATGAGACATTTTTTCCTCCACAAATACATTGAACAGCCAGAGCAGGGTGGTCCTGCTGCCACCTCAGCTACCCTCAGCTCAGCCACACCACTTTGAGACATCCTCCCCAAGCTGCTGGAAACATGACAACAAGTTGCACTACATTATCATGAAGCCATTGATGTCTCATATGCATATTTTTATGCATCAAATATTTGTTTTACCCTATCAAGCCTGCAGAGAAAGAGCTGCAACAGTTAGAGGGCCCTGGCTTTGCAGGCTGTAGTATAATTAAAGAAAAAAAAAATTAAGTTAGTGTGGTGCTGCTGGTTTTCCACACTTGTTCAGCAAGCCCTGAATAATTCAGTGGTACCTTTGCTTCTTATGAATAATGTACTCAGTCTTGAATTTGAGCCAGTAAAAACTTACATTGCATCACTGAATTTTCTGGCAGGCACAACACCAGCAGTGATGCTTACAGATAAATGTCTAATGGGTTGTTGGGGGTTAGATGTTTCTTTTTTAGATGTAGAATTTTTTTCCCATGAACAAAAGACATGGCCGAAGTTGGGGGAGGAGTGACCACTGGGCTACACTTTTTTTTTGTTCTCTGGGAGTTCTCCCTGGGGGGGAGGGGGAGGTGAAAAAGTTAACTCGAGTTTTGGGGGGCAGGAGAATGAGGGGGCTGGGTGAGG
>WAAE01015827.1:0-18414 GCA_013400495.1 Nicator chloris | reverse complement strand
TGTTTTGTTGTTAATGCAGTAGTTGTTGTTGTTTGTTTTTGTATAGTTATACATTCTAGTAAAGAACTGTTATTCCTACCCCTCATACCTCTGCCTGAGAGCCCTTCAATTTTCTAAATTATAATAGTTTAGAGGGAGGGAGTTGGAATTCTCAAGGGAGACAGCAGACACCTGTCTTTCAAACCAAGACATGGGTTTAGGGTTTAAATTTGTTTGGCCTGTAGTCCAATATAGCCATACCCCTATAAATAACATCTCCTTACTACTACTTAAATGCTCCCATGACACATTTGACTGGAGTTTCCCATATCCTGAGATGGTTTTTAGCCTGATTGCCTGAGATTGCTCAAGAGTCACAGAATTTGCTGCTCTGTTCTCTTCCTACTAATTCCTGGGCACCTTATTTTTTTGGCCATTGTTGAGCAACCAAGACAATGTCTTCACCACACAAGCTATCACAGCCCAGGTAAACCACTCCTGAAAGGCAACGGTCAGCTCAGAGCCAAATATTCTGTACAGGATGTTAGGACTGATTTTCACCATGTACATCCCTGTAGAATTACAAATAGAGGAATCTCATGGTTTTCTGCTCAGTCACTATGACTCAAAAGATACGTCTTGAATTCTTCACACATAGTCTAATTTTTTTACTGCCCCCAGAAGCTTACTGTGAATATAGTGAACAAAACACTCAGCTGCCCTGACCATAAAATCATTCCATCCTTCCTCAGGTTATTCATTCCTCTGCTCCATTCAAGTCAAAAGAATTGAATTTTGGAGAAAGACGAAAGACAGCAATTGCTAAGTCAAGGTGTAGAAAAATTATGAGCAGAAAGAAGATTGCATGCAAATAGATACAGCTGGGAGAGGAGGCAGCTTTTGTCCCAGCCTTACGCTGTCTACCTGGGACACAGCTGGGGCTGGACACAGCCCACATGCAGCCCTTGTGGTGTGCTGGGACAGTACAGGGCCACCTCTCTGCAACCCCTCTCTACACAGAGGTCCACATGTGCCTGCCAGGGGGAGGGCAGCACCTCAGGGTGCGAGAGGTTGGAAGCGTTACTGGATCAAAACATTTCAGGCTTGGAATGTTGGGGGGAAGGGGCAGGTCGGGCCTTGGCCCTGGTGAGGTGATGCCCTGCCCTGCACACCCCAAGCCTGTACCCAGCTCTGCAGTGGCTGCCAATCCCTGGCACACCAGGAGCAACACATCACACCCATCTCTGGAGATCCTAGCCCAGCTCCCGAGCTGCCAAATGACTGAGAGTTCCACCGAGGGGAAGGGCCCAGGAAAGCCAAAGGTTATTTAATCTGAGACATGAGGCAAGCAAATGTCTTGAACCTTCTTCCTCTTAGAATTTCTATCAGCTGTACACTGCTGGAACCAGGAGTGGTAGTTATGTTTGTTCTTTTCTATATATTTTCTGTCTTTCTTACTTTCCTCTTCTTCTAATTCCCTCTTGAGATTTTGAGAAACTTAAAATCAAACAGGCTTAGAATTTGCTAGTTGAATGGGCTAAGTTAATGCTTTGAGAAGTATTTTATGTTGATTGAATGCTGCTCTAAATCTTTTGTCGAAGTTCTTTGATTTTCTAAAGCTGCCAGTAAAGTTCTTTGTGTTGTTTTGAACTCTTGAGAATATAATCAGCATTTCTCCTGTGTGTCTAACTCAGAGCACACAAACAACTAAGTCCTTTTAAATGTCTTGTCAAGTGAGATTTTTGGGGCCTTCCACAAGCCCAGAAGGGGTTTGGTTTACCTCTAGTGCTGAGCAGTGGCACCACGGTTAGTGCCTGTAGCAGCACCTGGAAAGGGAATTCTCCTGCTTGCCAGCAAGTGAATTAATTTGAATAAATAAATCCACATCCTTACTCCATCCAGAGCCTGGCATCTTTACAAAACAACAGTGTCTCTTCAAAACTAATTGCTTGGGGCTGATTGCAGAATATTGTCCCTTTGGCAAGTCAGGTCCCATGCACTCAGGCCATGCCTGCTGGTGGTCCAGAGAAATGCTGCCTGGCCTCAGAGCTGGAGGCTGTGGGAAGACAGTGACCAGCAATGACACCTTCTGCACCACACCTCCATGGCAGGAGGTCTGAAGCCCTCCACTCATCCCCTCTACACCATGGAAAGGAAGAGGGAGGTAGAGGGAGCGCTGGGACATGTGCCAGGTTCCTCCCCTGTGCCTTAGAAAAGCACCAGCCTCCAAACCCAACACCTTTCTCACCTCTTGCATTCACTCATTCTCTTCCTCTGTGCCCAGGGTTTATCTGACATTATAGTCCATCTCTGTTCAAACTCCAACACAATGCATCAAGTGTCAGATTAAGGGAATAAGATACATAATTTAGAAAAGAATAATAAAGTAAAATTCCAGGAGTCTGTGAGATCTGACTACGTAATCTCATAAGTGCTGTAAAACCTTATTGATAAAACCCCTAAATACACCATACCTTAAGATCAAACATTATCACAGCTGAGGTACACTTTATTTATAATAAATTCTCCTAAACAAATGTATTATTAATCAGCACAAACATTACCAGTAGTGCTTCTGATAAGAAACTTCAACACCTTTCTTACAGAACAAAGTCTCTCCCTGCTCTTTCTGGCATTTTTCATTTGCATCTTTTCCACTCCTCAAGTTTGAATATTGTATTGCACCAAAGGGAATACAATAACCTCTTTGCAGACCTAAGTCTAAAGGAAACTCTTAGGCATTGCAGTGGAAGAAATCTTCCAGCTAGAGATCCATAAAAATCAACAGGTATCAGGCAAACATTTCCATTTTGATGAAACTACATTCTTTGCTGGGAAAATATTCCACCTGAAGATTGAACTTATTCTAGCTCATGTGAAATACTGCGAAATACAAAACATTTAAAATGCCTACATGCAGGTGATGACTATTTAGTTCTGGTCATTCACCTGTGAGGAATGACTGGTTTGCAGCACAAATGCAGGAAACACTTGGATCAATACCAATGCAACCAGCCCGTTATTCTCAAAGACATGGAAGAGACTGATCACATTAGATATGCAGGTGCACTGTGGTATCTGTGGGTCTGTCCCAAGAGTTCAGCTGTTGAGCAGCCCTGGTGCAAATAGCCTTGTACTCCAGGAGAACCTGCTAGTGAGACTCAGGAGACAGCTCTCTCTTCCAAAGCTATAATAATGGTTCAGATTTTCCTTTTGCCCTCATTTGCTATTTATTTATTCATGTTTATAGCAAAAACTCCAAGGCAATACCCACGATTTTACAGCAGTCCTTACAGAGGTTTCAAAAACTAGAAATAAAATTGAATTGCTCACCAAGCTGTATAGTCCTCATCCTTCCTCCAATATTTGTTCTCATGTCCATGTTATGTAAAAGGCAAACGACACCATGGGCATCTCTGTTGCAGGTTTAACTCAGCAGCACGTCTGTGCTTGGTCTTACAGCACACTGAAGACATTCTCTCTGCCCAAGACAGGCCACTCTGAAGCAACCTCTGAAAGTCTCCCTTGACCTGGGTCCTTTTCCTCCTCCCAAATTCCAAGCCCAGGCTGTACCCAAGGCTCAGCAGACAAATACCAGCACACTTGTCTGCCCTTGCTGCCCATCTTCTCTTGAATGGCAACTAAGCGTCATCATTTTCTTTTCTAATTACCACAAAGAGTTAAATACTTTTTCTATCAGCATCCTTATTAGAGAGGGTCTGAATGGGTGAATCCTGCTGCTTGTAGTTTCTCTGTAATGCTGCTGACCTCATAAGATCACTTCTGGTGATCTGCTCATCTCTGGTCTTTGCATTTTTGTGGTCTTGATCAACGTTAGGGTCAGGCTCAACCTAAAAAGCCTCTGTACAAAGGCACAGCAAATGACTGCCCCAAATGGGAAAGCCTCATGAAATGGTAGGCACCAACAGCCTGGAAAACTGATTGCAACACAATTCTGGGTCTCTGTAAGCCTAATATTTACATTTCCTTTTATAACCACAGACACATTCCTTGCTCCCTATCATCTTTTGTTTGTTTACACATTGTTGAAAACACTTGTCAGCAACAATTTTCCCGCATTTAAAAAGACCAGCCTCATTTCATGCTGAATTTCAAGTGTTCAGAGTCAAAGGCACCCTCAGACATCAAGGGAAAGAAACATTCTCCAGCAGTTCAGCTCCTATAAGATGGGATCAAACTCACTAACAGCAAGTATAAGCTCTTGATGTGGATGCTGAATGAGGCTCTCACTGATGCAGCTGGCCCCTGGGAAACTCTGAGGATAAACACAAAAGGATTTGTTAGCTGTAGAATGTCTGAAAATCTTCAGTTTTCCTCTAAATTTTAAGTTTAGGTCCTTGCAGGTATCCATAACTATTCCAAATCCAACCCTGACCCATATAAGTGGGCCCTCCACCAGGCCAACTATGATTCATAGCAATCACTGTCTCATCATCCTCTGTTCTTGTGTATTTTCAACCCTGACCTATCCCTACTTCCTGCCCCAGTGCTCGGTAAAAGCCTCCTCCAGTGTCCAGCCTTGAGTCCAGAGACAACTCCTCTCAGCAGCTCTGCACCAGCCTCAATGTCATCTGAGTACTGAGATGGTGCCGTAGGGTTGAGCATCAGCAGAGTTTGAGGAAGTGCAGGGTAATTATCCCATCCTGAGCTGTTCTCTGTCCCACTGGAAAAGACTCCTCATCACTCACCCCTAGAGCTGCTGGGCAGAGAACGGCCAAGGGCCTGACTATGCTATGACTGCTGTGAAGGGGTAAAGAAGAAAGGTTCTACCTACTTGTCCATGCAGGAATAGGAGGAGTTCTTTCTTGATGGAGAAATCCAACCCTGCATCCCCAGGGACAGGGATCAGCATAAAGTTTCTATGGCTTACCCAGAAAATCCTGCAGAACAAGCATCATTTTATATACTCCCAAGGTACAGGTACTGCAGGATCTCTGTCTGGATGCAGGCTTTTGTATAGTGAATTCACACTACTTCCAGATGGGCCCAAAAGTCTTGACTGTAAAAGAAATGTGAGATCCAGGAGTCTAACACAGACACCTGGAAGAAACATGTTTTTATCATGTCAGGCTCATGCATTGCCCAAGGTCACCCTGTGGCTCAGGGTACAACAGTTTAACCAGAATTTGGCAGCACAGCTGTCTGAAGGCCTTCCCCACACTGCAAAAAATATAAAGCAGAAAAGGAATGAAATGGAGAAAATGAGGGTTGATTTGCAATTAAATAACAGCCTTTATATTTTCCAAGTTTTATTCCAGCAGCTTTTACATCTCATTATGCACAGACGTGTCTCTTATTTAATATTTGCATAAAGCTGATGATGTGCAACAGTTTTTATTAATAAAAAACCCCACCTCCTCTCCACTTTTTAAATTCACAATGATAAATACATTTAGAAGAAAATTCTCTACTCTAGCTGCAGCTCCACAGCCCACTCACACCCTGATTACACTGGGGGTGCCTGTAACCAGCATTACTATTCAGCAGATAGTACTTCAGAAGCTCTTGTTGCTAACAACTTTTTCACCTACACTACAACCAGCCTTTTCCTCATGCCCACCACCAGTCAATTGCAGATTATATCCCCTCCCTAGCCACTGTTTAAACCACACATTACCAAAGATAGTTTAGAATAAAATTCTTTAGTTTTGTTCTCTCCCCTACAGACAAGAAGAAATGCCCACTCCCACTGCTGCCACCTCCAGTTCAAACAGAGCCCCCAAAACCTGCCAAGTTATTTTCTTCCAGTGATCAATACTCTCCAGGCCTGATTACCAAATAATGGCTTTCAGGAGGAGAACAGCCCAGAGGGTAAGGATAGTGCTCAGTATTTGCACAGAGATAAACTTGGCCCACAAGGGAATCACAGAATACCTCGGGTTGGAAGGGACCCACAAGAGCAATTGCCTGCTAAGCCCTGCAAGCTACTGAAGGTTTAAACTGCATTTCTCACATGTGTTCCAAGAAACTCATTCCAGAGAGATCAGACCCTGCAGCTGTTATACTCCCAGCTTTCTCAGAGCCAACCAACTTAGAAAGCCAACACGTTTGGGAATAAACACACAAAAAGGGAGGTGAGCAACAAATCAGAAGCATTTAAAAAGCAGTAGAGATCCTGGTCCTGTTTACTGCTGGCAGGGAGGCACAGAAGCAGACACGCTCTTCTAGGAGTTCTCCTCAGCTGTGGTACATCACACACAAAGGTAACACCATGTACATGATATGCTGCTTCAGGAGCTCATCCTGCTAGGAAATTCAAAGTCACTTTTTCCAAGCCAGGCTTCTACCACCAAAACTCTCCTAAGTATAATTCAAAACAAGTGTCCATTGTCTTCCAAGGCCAGGCTGGATGAGGTCCTGAGCAACCTGACTTAGTGGGTGGCATCTCCTGCCCATGTTGGCAGGGGTGGAATTAGAAAATTTTTAACATTCCTTCCAACCCAAACCATTCTATGATTCTGTGATCCTCTGACAAGAACTGACAATCCTGTAAAAGGTAAAACATGGACTTGAACACAGCAACATTTTCAAGTTTTAACTGCTAATGAACTTTTAGCTACATAGCGCTTTTTACTCCTATTTTTTCCTGAAACCATCTGAACAATTGCAGTTTCAGTCCAGTGAAGATATTTTTTTCATGTGATAACAAAAATATATCCTACCCACAGAATCACATCATGGCTGGGGTGGGAAGAGACCTCTACAGATGGCTTAGTCCAACCTCTTTCTCAAAACAGGGTCACCTACAGCATGTTGCTCGGTGTTATGTCCAGTCAGGTTTTCAGTGTCTCCAAGGATGGAGACTCTACAATCTCTCTGGACAACCCAATCCAGTGTTCCATCCACTCCCACAATAAAATGTTTGGTGTTTTGTTATGCTTAAATAGAATTTCTTGTCCCAACACTGGGAACCAGAGAGACCTAAAAACCACTGAGAACTAGATCTCTCTTCTTTATCCTCCCCCTCAATCAAGTATTCACACATGGGTAAGGTCCCCTTGAACCTTCCCTTCTCTAGACTAAATAATCCCAGCTCTCTCAAGCCTTCTCATATGACACATGCTCCATTCCTTAACCATTTTTGTGACCCTTTACTGGGTTTGCTCCAGTATGTCCATGTCTCTCCTGTAACAAGAAGCCCACCTATTGGCACAGGTCCAAGATGTGGGCAGTCACCTCTGCCACAAGGGCAATTGATGGCTTATTGTCATCTTGGGGTCCACCAGGACCCCAAGGGCCTTTCTGGGGTCAGCCCCAGCCTGTAGCAATGCATGGGGCTACTGCTGCCCAGGGTCAGCACTTGCCATATCCCTTGGTTGGACATCATGAGGATCCTGTCACATTCCTCCAGCCTGTCCAGGTCGCTCTGGATGGCAGCACAACTCTGGTGCATCAGCCACTCCTCCCAGTTTCATATCATCTGCAAATGTGCTGACACAGCAGCATAATCAACCAGGTTCATTAACAATGAGGTTAAACAGTTCTGGCCCCAGTATCAATCCCTGGGACACCAGTTGTGACTGTCTTCTGGCTGGACGTGGCTCTGTGCCCAGACATCCAGGCAGTTTTCAGTCCAGTTCACTGGCCATGTACTAAAGGCAGGATAAACAACATTCATCACTCTCCGCTTGCTGATGCCCACCATCCCTGTAGAAGGGAACCCAAATTCAGTTAAAACTAGAGAGAAGTGACACAGGACTAATTACATGATTTTAAAGTTTAAATAACAATAATACTTGAATTGTGATTCAGTTTTATGCTTATCTAGAACAACACACATTCCTGCTTTGTCTAAGAATAACCAATTTATAACATCAGAGTGAGGTTTGTATTACAGTCAGTCAGGTAAGCAGCTATTTCTTCCCATGTCTCCCCTGGAAAAGTACACTTGCTAGAGCTCCAGCAGAGTTGTCATCAAGATAAATGTGTTCTTGAGTGAAAAGAATATGCCACAGCCATTCATATGCTGACTGGTTCTTGTTGCTTCTTGACTTAAATTCATGATCTATATTAAGATTAATGATATAGACTAAGTATGTATTCTGAAATATGCACGCTAATGAAGATGGCTTTGTTTGAAGCCAGCTAAGAGGGAAATACCTTGACTTCTATCTGCTGTTCAGCTACACAATTACCACCCCCTCATTTACTCAATTTCATTTTGAAATGCAAAAAACTGCACATCTCTGCGGAATTGCAACAAAATGCCAAATATTTCTAAAACAACCCCGAGATCACAAGGAAAACCACGCAGAGTCCAAACCTTTCAAGTAAGTTAGTCAGAGCAACAAAATGCAGTCTCTCAAGCTCTTCACCCAAAACATCTCTGATTTTCAACACCCACTTCTGAGCCAAGAGAATACTGGCAAGGTGTATTCCTGCTACCTGCCTTAATATCCCTAACAGTCCACACAACTCCATGAGGTTTTAATATGTTGGTTAATTTGGTAACATTTTGAAGCATTTTTTCCTTATTTCTAACAATTTCTTAGAAGTGAATTCTCATCCCTCTTTCACTTGCCTGCCCTTTGTCCTACTGATGCATCACTTCCCCTTCCCCGTCAGCCCAGTTTTTAACACCCAAATACTGTTTTCTCTCACACCTCCGTATTTGAACCATCCATTCCATGCACTCTAAGTAAAGTTCCAGAGCAGCAGGCATCCCTCACATATATGTCACATCACTGTTCAAATAAGCTTACATCCCATTTAAACTACTATGACTTCAGTGATACTTTTCATCCTGTCTCTCCTTCCTCACTGACTCCATGGTTGTTTCTTTTGTCCCAGTTGTGAACTTCTAACAACCTCATAGGTCTCTCTTCCACAGCACCAAGTACTCAGTATGAGTGCATTCACTGTGCTGCTATGACAGTTGGTTTTGTGTCCAGTGCCAAATTGTCTTTTAAATGCATCAACATCTCCCTGTTGCTGGTATAAATCCAATCTCTCCTGGTGCCAGACTTGGCTGGAACCCTTTGCTGCCACTGATGCTGTCTGCCAGCAGCTTTTCCTTTAGCAGATTTCTTCACCCACATGACTAGAGGCCAAACATCAGGTCAGCAAGGGGGGGCTGAAGCTATGAGAGGAAGAGTGAGTGTCTCAGGCAGAGGCAACAGGGATGGAAAACCTCTCTTAATGTCATGACAAAATCTGCCACACATGTGACCAAAAACTCCCAACTTTTCCACATTCTAAGGAGAAATATTTATTATCATTTGGTCAAAATAAGCCTGTGCCCACAGTTAGTCCTCATCTTCTAGACTGAAGGGACATTCACACCTTTCTTGCTGTTGGTGCTGTACCTCAGATACTATGAACCTTTTACCCAGAACAGTCTGCAGGGAGACATTGAACTGTAACTTTCCACACCTGAGTGACTCCAGCTTCATCAGACTGGATCTTTAGTAGTTACATACATACTTTGGTGTTAAAAGCCCAAGTAAATTGACAAATAATTCACCTCCAGCATTGCAGAGGGCAGGAATGCACTGTATCTATGGTTAGATGCTCTGTACCTCTGCACAGATCTTACAGGCTCAACTAAACTTTAACTAAAGGGCTCATCACAAGAAGTAAACTGGAGTGGCCTCAGCACAGCATGAGTTTATCCCAGGTCTTGCCCATACAATGGGTGCTCATCCTGTGGCAGCTGCTCAAATTTAACTGGAGCTTATGCTCCTGGAAAAGGAGCCTCCCCAGTTTCCCAGATGACCATCATGCACCTTATACAAACAAACTGTGGAAAACAGTAAAGGTAAGAAGACTTTCAGAAGCTGTGAAAGCAGGCCTCAGAAACAGAAATAGCAGAGAACTTAGAGCTAGCTACAGCTGCAAAGTCTGAAAGTAGAGAAGACACAATAGTACAGCAAGCAAGGACATGAAACAATAGTTTGAGTTTTTAAGCTTGGCTAAGATACACCTTAAGACTGCAGAAAAATATGCTTAGCAGGATAGTAGAAGGTTTTAAGCTTAATAATGGAGTATTTTGTACTGTTAATAGAAAGCATACAAGCAAGCATTGTTTGAAGCAGGTGTGTGTGTGCTTTTAATGATTGGCTAGAACAATTGTCTGTAAGCTTCAGCAATATGCTATTGGCTGGAAAGTTTTTAAAATGCTCTGTAACAAAGAGATTCTTGGCTGCTGTTGGCAAGACATGAGCTGTTGCCATCTTTCAATTGTCTCACCCCGTACTGAGACTGATGACGCAATAAAGCTCGTGGAAATGTCTCCTGGCAGTCCCGTCCCATTTGTGAAAACTGCCAACACAACAAACAATGCCCAAATCTGTGCATCTCACCTGGTGGAGAATCAGACCAGCAGCCACTGGACAGAGGCCCTGCTGTCTGTTCACTGAATTTCACAGAAGTCTTCGCACATTTTCCATTTACTAATGTGTTCTGGATACAGCTCCGTCAAATCTGCTTCAAACTGTCCAGAAGACCTGGTATACCACTGCCAGAATCTGCTCTGCCAAGATTCCAGAGCTGAATAGGGAACTAGAGGCTGTGAATGCAGTTTAGCAAAGAATCTGAGCTGCTTTTCCGGAAGTCACTTAAGACATTAAGGCAAGTCTCCAAATAGGGATGAGGCATTGTATTTCTTTCAGGCCAAGAATGTAACAGCCTTCCTCTTCATCCAGTGAAGGACAGCAACCCTTTTGTTGTCTGCCAACAAAAATGCCACTCTGCCAATCCCATACCACAACCAAAACCAACACCTTTATTTTGAATTTAATAGTGGCTAAATAGAATTTAGTCCTGAAGGTGAAAGACTTTATTATAGCTTTGAGTTTACTCCAAGTTTGGAGCACAGTCATATAAAAATAAATTCTCATCCACCACTATTATTCTTTGCACTTACACTGATTGCAAAAGTCACTCATCTTCTAGACCCTACAAGCCATGTATCAAAATCATCATACAGTCAAGAGTCCCAAGAGTCAGGGAAATTAATGTGGGACAGTCCCAGGAGGTATCCATCACATCTACAAATGCCCATTTCACTGGGCTGGGTCACCCTCGTGATTCAGATGTGCAATAGACTTTGCTGGCTCATCTTCTCCCGGGGTTCAGACTGGAAAGCAAATCTTCAAACTCAGCCCCACAGTCTGATATGCCATGAGCACAGGATCTGGTCCTGAGGAGCCAGAAACTAAACACAGTTCAAGAGCCATAAAGTGCTGACAATGGATTTACCTCAGCTTACCCACAAGTCTAAAGTTTGGGGCATAACTTACAGTTAGTCAGCTATTGTTCCTCTTTGGAAGCAGGGGGATGCAACATCCTCCAGAGATGCCCCTCCGACTCCCTGCATGGCTCAGAGGGATGTGTGACTTCTAGACAGCCATAGTTAAGTGAGACAAATACTACCCTGCAAACAGAATGACAAGCTGACATGCTGTAGATTCCTCCAGCAGTATTATTAAGTGACAAAACTGCCAGTTTCTACAAATTGATTCACTAAGATTAGCAAAACCAGAGTTTGCTCTTGTGGGTTGAACATTTAATAGTTCTTCAAAATTATGGGGAAAAAAAACCAAAAGAGACACAGATTGTGGAGAAAACCAGCAAAAAATATTGGTTTTGCATGGGTGGTAAGTAATGCTGAGAATAAGCAGAGTTTGACATAACTGGCATTTAGAAGACAGGCAGCAAAATATTAATATTTAACTAAATACACTTTCCCCTTAACTAGTGCTTACACTCTGCTAGTGGCAGGATACTGTCAGAAGGATTCAAAGAGGTTAGGAGAAAATTCAGACATTTTAAATACAGAATAAAATCTCATTGCACAAGCAGAAATTGGGAACAACCAGTGAGTGTTAGGAGTCAGGGTTAGAAAGCCAAAGGTGAGGGAAAATGAAGGACATTTCCTCTGTGCACTGAAAAAGGCTGACACAGTTTTGACTGCACAGACAAGATTATCAGGAGGAAAGTAACTCAAGCAGATTTTCTTATTTGTTATAGCTATCTTGTGACAATCCCTGAAGTACTTCATGCTGTGTTTTAAAGCACTGGAAAATGGAGCTTATTTACTTGCAGAAATAATAATGCTACAGAGGATTAATGGGATATACAGAAAAGAGTGGTTATGTTCCAACAGTGACTATGTGTAGTTAAAAGTATGGATATATTTCCAATAGATTAATATTTTTCAATATGCATATACACTTATGAGGAGGAATTACTCAGTATGACACATTGAGGAGTACTAATTTAAAGCAGCAAACTGAGAACAGTTAAAAATGAAGGCTAGGAAGAAAATTCCACAAAATTGAAAGCAAAATAAATCAACGCTGTAGACCACAGCTTCTAGAAAAACTACAGCATCATCATGCCTGCAACATCAGATACATTGCTGCCAGGTGCAGGCAGAACAGTCATTTATGGACAGCAACAGCTATAGATGCTTAATTTTTTCTAATGTTCTCACAGCTCCAGAGCATCCATGCAAAGAAAAAGACATGTTTAGGAAATGCAGAAACTCCCTCACCTTTTGTTCTAACCATCTGTGGCACTATCACTCCCTCTGCACTTTCTTACAATGTGGAGGAAATCAATCACCACATCACCAACTAAACTACATTACCTGCAAACTTTACCCAGAATAAAATTAGATGAGGGTGTGAGATCAAATCTGCAAAAACCACAGTGCATACTGAGAGTTCATCAGAGTACACCCCTGGTATGTTAGAAGACACCTATGACTTGTCCTACAGCAGACTGTTTCTTTCTTTAACAGGTGCCTGTGGCAGCAGGAGCTTTCCAGCCTCTGAGTTGCTGCCCTTGCCCTCCAGTCTCTGGTTTTACAGGCACAAAGTGTTGGCGCTGCCTCATGTATGCTTTAAGTTCCTTTTTGGTGGACAATATGTTTGTTTTAGCAGACTGCATCTTTCATGAAAAGTAATTTACAATAGAGATCCCCATTGCTGGGCAACACAGAACATTGGCATCACTTGTCACAGCAGCTGAAATGAAAACCAAGACAAAAAAAACATTGTAATTTGCTGCCCACACAGAGTGTCAGAGAGAACAGCCATCAAGAAAGGAGCAGCTCTTCCCCACTGGGAAGTTTTAAGGAAGTTATTTGTTTCCCTGTCACCCTCTTTGCTACCACACTGTTCCACTCACAAGGTCGGTTTGCTTTACAACAGTCAGCAGTTTCCATCCAATGAACCAGTTATTTCATGGGGAAATAAACCCTTCCATTTCATGGAACAAGCTATCTTGCACAAGTCATAATTTCACTGGCCAAAAGCAACATGGTACAGGGCAGGTCAATCAAAACCTGTGCAAACTGTGGGCGAAAGACAGGGCTTTGAAACTCCATTACACTTCAAATTGTCACCATGGCTTAGAGAATATTAGAAGACTGTACGAATTAATATTGGCATGGTACTTTTGGTGGAGAGGCTGTAAGCCAGTACCCTCCTGCCTGCAGCATGTGAGCAATCCCACCCTGAACTGCAACATCTATATCAGGCAAAATACACTCTACAGGACTGGTTCTGCCGTATACAAAGGGATCATGAGATATATAACACAGATGGAGTGGCTCAGTTGCAACACAGAAAATCTACATTTAGGCAGGGAAATCCCATTTCAAGAATCCCCCAAAAATATGAAAATTGAGCCTTGAAGCCTGAAGGATAACTACATATGATTGAGTTCACAAGTACCCAAACCCCTCACATGTCATCTTGGTGACCTATAAAAAAAATGACATGGAACTGCCTTTTGGCTTTCCTATGCCTTTATTATCCACCAAATCATACAGCCAGGCCATTCATCTACTGCAAAGATAAGGAGAGGACTATCTACGAAACCTACGAGATGTTAAGGTTTCCAATGGGGGTCAGGAAGAACCTCTTCTTTTTTTAATAGTCATATTGCTCTGCCCTGCTCCTCAGCATGTCACAATAATCCTTGCCATAAATGAATACAATCCAAGAAAAACATTTCTTTTCCCAGAGAAACTATCCCGGTGTCTGCTTCCCCTTACAACGCAAATGAGGACTATAAATGAAAATGAGACTAACTATCACAGCATGGGCTCCTCTTGGGATGTTTTCCTACAAACAACAGCTCTGGTTGCAGACTCCTTCCCAGATCTGACATTCCTTAGAGGTTGTGGAGCTCTCAGGTAGCAAAGCATGTAGAAGGAAAATGATATCCCCTTGAGTGTTCCTACGCAAAAAGGGCCAAGCAATAGTGGAAACCATGCAGAGAAAACACCGGTCACAGATCTTCATGAAAGCCTACCTGAAACTTCGCCAAAAGAGGTTGTTCCCCTTTTAATATCCAACTGGTTTTCAGTGTGGTCTTTGGTAGCTTGGCACTTGTATTGCAAAGGTAAATCACCTGTAAACATTTGTCTCTTCCTGTTCAAGGACCTCTGTCCTTTTGTATCCCTTTTCCTCTGATGGTTCCTTCTATGATTCAATAGCTGAGATGTGCAGAGAAGCCACTCTGAGGGAGGGAAACCTCACCAGCCCTTTGGAATCTTCCAGTTTCCAGCATGTCAAAAGCACTCTCAAGGCACAGAGAACAGCAGGAAAGTACCATAAATGAAAATCATAGGGTTTTTTTAATAAGATCCCTATGCATCGCCATGCAGAGAAAATGACTGAGAAGAATCTCATTCTCCTCACTTTCCTTCTTGTTACTAGCTGGAAGCAACAGACAAGTCATTTTCAGCAAAACTATAAAGAAACACCACAGTGCAAACAAACCACTCTGCCAAACGCAAGCAACACTGCTGTGCAAAGACAAGGTTGCACTCCCTGTTACTGTTCGACCCATCCATGGTACTGCTCAGTGGGAGCCTCTTCTCAAGAGGAATGGCAGCAGTACATCCCATATCTCACCCTTTGGATCTATGTTTTCTGAACAGAGAACGGTCCCATTCAGGACACTTCATATTCCATAACAAGATACTCTATTTTCTAACAGATAAATCAATACTCACACGTTTAGAAGTGCTTACGCTCTCCAGGCAAAAACATAAGGTCCTTTTCATACTGACAGACAAAACCAAGACACTCTGATAAGCACAGTATTAAGAACAGAACACAAAACGGACACAAAATGCATTAATTTAAGGTCTCAATTTTGGTATTTCACAGCAATTTAATCTCTGCACACATACAAATGAGTTACTCCTTTGAGTGAAGCAGCATTTAGTTCTTTAAGCCATTTGCTCACATACTGTCCACTACTAAGCTGAAGACTGTTGAGTCAGAACTGTTTCCTGCCTGCAAAAGGCCTTACCTTGGCATCATCTACTTAGAGGAGAACTACTACATCAGCATCCCAACACACACACCTGTCTTCCAACACAAAATAAAAAAAAACCTTCTGCATTTATCTTGCCTGGCTTCAAAATTTCAAATTTGCCCAAACCCTTGGCCCACAGCCCCCGCCCTGCCCCAACACTATTTTGAAGCAACGCTCTGGATGCCAAGGGTCCTGAACACTGAGATGAGGGAAAAGCCTTAACAAACATCTAATAAAGACTTGAAAATGGGAGCTTGAATTTTTATTATGAGGTCTAGCTATTTTCTTAATATTTTAGATTGAAAAATTCCAGAGGCATAAGACTTTCAGAGCAGAGTGATAATTCCTCCATACTTTATTAAGGCCTTCCGTTTATATACTGCTGCTCTGTCAGGTTTTCATTAGACCATGTAAAACATCAGACCAAGAAGAGGGAAATGTCAGGTAGACGTGTGACAGACACTCTGAACAGCATGAATGAAGTTCAACTACACAATGCAACCACAATGGAGTAAAACAGCAGCCAGCCTGTACAGGTTCTCAAAATTGACATCAACCTTACAGTACAGATGTTTTACTCACAGCACTTCTTCTTGCACAGACATCCACAAAAGGGACTGACCAACGAGTAAAAAAAGCAAAAAACTGAGGAGCTCCAAAGTCCAGGAAAGTTCAAAAAGATTTAGTTTACACACAAAAAACCTCAGTTAATTCCAGAAGTTCAAGTGCAAGTGAACTTCTGATTAATATTAATCACAAACACCACCAGTTTACCATGCAAACATTTTAATTATTTAAATTGCTCTCTTCTGAGCATGAAGAGACAGAAGTACCACTCCATGGTGGTATTTCCTATGACAGTGACAAAGGACCACTTGCTTATAACTTAAATACAATAAATTCCTGTTTTGTATAACTGAGGCTGAATACCCACAGGATATTATTAACATTTCCCCTCCAGCATCTGGTCTAATAAAGAAACACAGAACAGCTTTGCTGTAGTACAAAAGTTTACAGAAAGTTCAACAATTTAATTAAAGACAATACAAAATATGTTGTCTGAATTCAAATAATTTATGTAAAAGTACATGCATGAGAAAACACTGGCAAGAAGATTTGGGTACCCCTATTATCAGATGCATGTTCTTTGTTCCTAGAGATAATATACAGTCAAAAATACATTTATCATTTAAGTTACAATAGAAGACAGTATTTTAAACACAATTTCGGGTCTACCAGCCCTTCGAGGCAAAAAAAGTCCTGTTAACACAGGACAAACTGATAGAATAAAAAAAAATAGAGCAATACTGAAGTCTCTGAACAAGCCTGCAGTGTTTTGTTTTTCCTTTTATCAAGGAGGGAGAAGATATCAGAAAATAAAGGGGACTCTGTCTTCCCAGTCAGTTATTTAGTAAGTGTGATCAGAGCATCAGGGATTACTTTCATCCATATACCCCAGGAAATCCCACTCTCCTTGTGCAGAGATCAGGCACGGATCTTCCCTTCCACACAAAGCAGTGCCATGTCCACACAAGTGTGCATCCTGCAGCCAAAGGAAACTACCTGGCTCTCAGGGGGGCAGCTTGGCCCCAACAAGCACTTTCTCTGAGACTCCAGCAGCACCTTTAATCCTCTCACATCACAAATTATTCTTCACCTTTATCAAATACTGAAACCCCAGAAGTCACCTTCTTCATTATAGTATCAGACTGAAAGACTCAGTATGTCTTACCATGTGTCACTTGCCCTCCACATTTTGGTGGTCAACTAAATAGTTTAACAAGACGACACCTGATTAACTTCTTTCAAGATATTTTAGTTCATTGATTCTCAATAAAAGCACTGATTGCAGTACAATAGTTTGACATACAGCAACAAAAGGTACTCAATTTACATGCACAAGCTATTTAACAATAGTACAGTCTTTCCTATTGCCATTATAAAACAAATACTACTGTGACAGCTGGCACAACCTTCCAATTGTTCTCATGAGCTGTAATAGAGTGATGAAAACAGTGTTCTGATGGTACAATGCCAAAGAACAGAGATTTGGCCACTGGTGGAAGATTCCAATCAAGATGTCAGTATCGTAATGGTAAACAGTGTTGAAATAATTGAAATAATAAAAACAGCAACAAAAGAAGCTACACAAAATTGCTTTGATTTGTACTTCAGTTTAAGAAAATCGTGGAAAATACATACAGTTTTGTATAGAAATAAAAGTGCATGCAGAGGCAGAAAAGTTACAAGTTTAAGGTATGACAAATGTGTGGATAAGTAAAAAAACTTCTGAACACTGAAGTACTGTAAACCAGCAGCAATCTGTTGTTGAAAGAGTGCATAATTGCCTTTCTGGATTGTTTTTTGTGGGTTGGGGTTTTCTGGGTTTTTGGGGGGTTTTTTTGTTTGTTTGTTTTGTTAGAGTTGTGGGGTTTGTTGTTTCATTTAATTTTATTTTAATAGAGCTTCCACCTTTGAAGTGCAAGCCGAAACTCCTCTGCATTTGTGTTTGATGCTTGGCTGAGCTTTCATTCAGTTTTACAGCTTGGTCCAGATTTTCATAGTTTAATATGCAACATACAGCACATACTATTAGGACTGCTCACTCCAAACTTTCAATATCTGCTTTTCAAGAAACAGATACAAGTGTCACCTTCATTAAAATCAATTTCAGTATTGCTGTTAAAGGGCTTCTAGAAATGAGAACAGAGAAGTCAGATTTATAACAATGAGATAAGCAACAAGCTTTGTAAAACACACACACGTTACAATAAGACTTTTCCTATAGCAAATAAAAAACATCAGGGGACTAATTTTTTTTTTAACATTTCTTTCTAGGTTTCAGAAGTGCTAGGAATTTCAGCAATAAAACTTTCGAAGTGCCCTGGCTGTTTCACTTTTCAGTGGCTTTTCCAAATGGTATTCAGTCAAGTAAGAAACCTTCTCCTCTAAGGGACAATTAGCAGTTTAGCATTATGCTAGTGGCAAGTAAGATCTTGAAATATTATGAATATTAAATAGTTGTCCTAATTTTATTTATAACCATATAAAAAGGCACAGTTACATGATACTGCACTGTCAGGTCTATAATACGCCAAGTAAGACTGCAAAAATAAAAGTAAAAAAAAAATAAAA
>WAAE01015825.1:0-127027 GCA_013400495.1 Nicator chloris | reverse complement strand
CCTATCCTATCCTATCCTATTCTGTTTTTGTCATGTCTTCTTTTCTCCTCTCCCCACCCTTTTACTGAGCAGTGCTTTTAGTCCTATCTCTGCTGGAGGAGGTAGTTGTTAAAAGCTCAGAGGGACCAAATGTAGAGTTCACTGCTGTTAATGTCATTTACCATGTCGGTAGCCATTGAAAGGACAATGGAGTACCTGAATGGGTACTGAGTGGGTACTGAGTGAGTACTGAATGGATGAGATATATTTGGTCTCTTTGTGGCTCAGAGCAAGACAAAGGCTTTGATCTTCTCCTTGACGTGACTAAAAGCATGCAGGGTAGGTGGGTAAACTGAGGCACTTGGCAAACTTTAAAATATTACAACATATTCTCAGTCTTTCCCCAGCAAGCTCCAGAGATGCCTTTGTGAGAACATGGCCTTGATTCCCACTCTGTTTATGTCACTTTTTTACCCCTGATGGCAGCTCAGTACCTGCTAGCCTCTCACTCACTCACTCACTCACTCACTCACTCACTCACTCACTCACTCACTCACTCCCCCACCAGGACTCCCCACCCCTGCCCCAGGTGAGGAGGAGAATTGGAAAGAAAAGGGAAACCTTGTGGGCTGAGATAAGAACAGTTCAATAACTGAAACAAGAGAAAAGACACTGCTAGGAGAAGTAACAACAATAATAATAATTATAATGAAGAGGAGGGGGAGAGAGAGGAACAAACCCCAGGAGAAGCAAGTGATGCACAACACAATTGCTCAGCTCTCACTGGCTGACGCCCAAACCATCCCCGAGATGTGATCAGCAGCTCCCAACCAACTGCCCCAGTTTATATACTCGGTGTGGCATGGAATATCCCTTGGGAATGTCCCAGCTGTGCTAACTCGTGGCTTCTGGTTCAGCTCCTCACTAACAGAGCAGGGAACACTGAAAAATCCTTGACTTAGGGTAGGCACTACTTAGCAACAACAAAAACATTGGGGTGTCACCAGCATTACTCTCATCCTAAATCCAAAACACAGCACTGTACCTGCTACTCCTGATTCCAGGACAGTATTCACCTCTTATTCCATACTATTTACATCATGCCAGGTCCCAGACTTCCCAGTACTCCATCACCTTTCCTATTTTTTGATAGATACACAGAAATCAGAAATTCTGGGTCTGCCAAGCTATAAACAGTTCACCCTTATGCTGAACAATCCAAATCCACCTGAGCCACATTTCCTTTTCCTAAGAATAAATGAAAAACTCTACCCTTTTTCTTAAATCTGTCTCGATCCTTTGATTCCAGTCAAGCAATTTGATTTTTAAGGAAGTTTTTTTACAATTGGGAATGTGTTCCACTCTGATTTTGTGTTTGTGATAATGTTTTGTAGGAGAAGGAGAATCATTTGGAGAGTGAAAGTGACTGAGGAAGAAAGATGGTGTGAGACAGAACAGGATTAGGGCCTGATGCAAATCCACTGGGACTATTGGGACACTGTGTCTGGAGAAACTAGGAACAGACAAACCCTGAATTAAGAAAGTAAGGAAAGCAAAGACTGCCAAGCAGCAGAGAGATTCTATGGGAGGGTATTAATGTAGGAAATCAATCCAGGAGACAAACACAGATGAGACAGACTATTTGTTTAAAAGGTAATTTGGAAGGAGAGTTTCTCCTCATCTGGGCAGCTCCCTCCATCACGACTCCCTCCAGAGCTGAGGCTTCTCTGGCCCAATGCTTGTGATCATCCTGCTTTCAGTGGGAGGTTGGAGTGGAAATAATCCGAGATTCCTGAAGGGGTGTTTGTGTGAGTCTTATCCATCAGACTTACCAGAGGAAAGTATTTATGGGATTTTGTTCCTGCTCTTGGGGTGTTAAAGTGAATGAGACTCCCTGCCAGTGAAAAAAGGTGGGATGTGCTGGCAGAAACCCCTATCCTGATCTTGGGCAGATGTGGGAACCCCAGATCTCCACCTGACTGGTGATGTTAAGTGGAGATTTTGGTTTTTTGGAGCTTCTCCAAGACCTGCTTAATATCCCCTGAGCAAAGCATGGGAATGAGAGCAAAGCTGGCCCATGCCTGAAGAGTCAGGAAAGTAAGGAAAGACAGAAGGACTTACACTGGCATCTCCTACAGACATCATCCAAGAATCCCTGAACAGAGTGCCTCAGCTGTGAAAGTTGCCTCTGTTTTTTGGTCTTGTCTTGCCTATGGTCGGAGAAACATTGACTCTTTTTGTTGCAACAATTTCTTTGATAAATCTTATAAACTGTCATACTTTGTTGTCTGTCAGAAATGGAGGACTCTGTCTGGGCTCCTAGATGCTGTGGAGCAGAAGATATTCCACGGAAAATTGTGTGCAGCTGCTTTCTCCCTCACCCACATTCTTTTCCCACTCACTTTTAGGCTTCCTTAAAGTCTTGCTTTATCTTTTTCCTTGTCCTTTTCTGTTTAGACAAGCATCACTTGCACCCTCTCCGATAAGGAAATTTTCTGTATGCTACTGTTTCACTTTTTCTGAGGGCAGTTGCTTATCTGGGAGCCCTGGTGGTCCTGACTTCCCTTTGATCCCTAATGCAGCCTGTCACCACTTGGAATAAGCAGAGTCCTTTTAGAGTAGTGGGTATGGCTGTCAGATGCAAGTGTGCTGTCATTATTAGAAGCTGGTCTCCACTGGAGAGACATTTCTCAGCTAGATCCTTGGCAACGCTGCAAGATTTTCCAGTATTTTCTTTAAAATCAGTGTATTTTGTCTTGCAGTACTGCCTTGAAACATCGGGGTGGAGTGTTCTCTGCCATTTTCTTGGGGACAGAATTACAGCTGTAGCCTGTTTGCCATTCCTTGTAGAGCCCCATGAGGTTTTCAGCTCAGTCTGGCAAAGGTTTGCCCTGCAGCATGCAAATCCTTTGTGTTGGGACGCCCACAAGGAAGGCATCCTGTGTAATGTAACCCAGGGGACAGGAGCAGTGAACCACTCAGTGAACTCCTGCTGGAGGAGAAAACACTCTTGCTTGTCACACATGGTCCTGCAAAGACTGGCAGCCAAAGCATGGCAGACAGACAAATCCAAGAGGGAGTTTTGTCCAGGATGGGCAAACATGCTGGCCTCAAATCTGTAAAGGGTGCTCCAAAACTCCCAAATCCCATCCAACACAGGCATGTTTGTGGAGGCAACCTATTAACCTATTTCTGCCTTTGAAATTGGATGCTCAGACACCTCAAGTTTGTGCAGATTCTTTCAGTGTAGATATGGTGAAGCTTTTAAATTTTTTTTTTAGTTTAACAGTCTTTTTCTTTACGTGTGGAAACTGCCAAAAGCAATCTCAGAAAAAGGAGCAATTCTTAATTAAGCCACATGTCTCTGCAGACCTTCTTGTTCCACATCCAAATTATGCCTTCAATATGTTTTATCTCCACTATCTGGTGTGTCTCTGGACAGCAGCTACTGTTGATCTGCTGTCCATGGTGAGTCAGGCAGGGATGGCTACTGATGGCTGTATTTTAGAAAGCTTCTTCAAACAGTTTTATGTCTCCATCCCCACGGGTAAGCTTCTTTGTTTATTTAACAATAAAAAAAACATAAATGTCCCAAGTTCTGGGTGGTGCCAGTGCTTGAACTAGCCTGACATGCTCATGGGTGGATTTACCAGGCAAGCTACAGTGACCCAGAAAAATGTCAAGTCACTTTAGGAATGTGCTTGATAAAGGCAACTAAATCAGAACATCTCTTATGGAGCAGACAGGTGCTCATCTTTCATTCAGGGTTTCAACATCTGTGCACATCAGCTGTGCCTTTTGTTCACCAAAACACAACATGAGATATCTTTTAGGGTAGAAAATTCTGTTTAATATGTTTCATAATGTATTTGAAGTCCAGCACAGAAACATTTTCCTCGTGCTCAGCTCTGAGTAAATCTGCCTGGGTCTCTTAGGAGAAATGCTTGCAAGGAAGGAAAGCACTCTGCGGTCTCCTTTCATATACTGATGAAAACATTACTCTATTTTGTCTTCCAGCAGGCATTCCATTGTGCTTTATTTATATTTTTAATGCAAAGCCATTTTTTATGCATCAAAACTGGCAGTTAAATTAATATACAGTATATAAATGCATTATAGAAAAAGAACTCTGGCAGCTGCTTTACAGAAGTGATTAAAATTTAAAAGACCGTTTTCCAGTAGAAGAAAACAAAATAAACTAATTATTTACCATGGCTGCACCACTAATGGAGTGTGGAAATTATTTTATTAATGTTTTTGGTATTACAGAGGGTGAGGGTTCTTTTCGTGACAGTTACAAAAGATCTGCTTCTTTACAGAAAAGATGATTACTCTGGAAGTTAACAGCACTTTCTGTGATAGACCTAGTTGCTCTGGCAACTGCTTTCTATCCAGAAGATAATATTCAAGAAATAATTCTCTCTGTCCACTTTTGGTCCTATATCCTTGTAAGTCAACTCTGTTCACTCCTCTAGATGCTCCCGGTATTTCTTCTTGAAAGAAACTGTACAGAGGTGTTGGTCCATCAGACAAGCTTTCCAAGAAGAGCACAGCAAAAGCTTTATCTAGCTTCTAAAATATACACTTGGATTCTTCAAAGTCTGGGAGGTACCAATATCATAAGCAGCAGAAAAGAGAAAGATCTTTTCCAAAGTCCTGGTGACAAAGGCGCAGAGTTGGTGCACAAAACTGCTCACAAGACATCTGGATCTCTAACCTGGCCCTTCTCAGACTTTTATATCCCTCACTCATTTTCCTGTCACGACTTCCCTGTGCAACTCTGGTGAGGCCACTGACTGTAAATCCCACTCTCTAAACCCAGGAATTTTGCTGAACCCTTTGATTGCTGTATTTCAGAGACGTATTGAAACCTCTTGATCTTTATTTATGATATATATTATAAATATATAGCTTATATATTTATATTGTAATGTATAATTATATAAATATTAAAATATAGAGGTTCCCCAGTACAAGCTTAGTTCACCTGGACCTACCCTCTTAAATGCACTGGGCTGCAGCCCAGGCCATGCTCTGGGCTGTTGAGCTGATAAAGATCACCTGGCTCTTCAAACAGCTGGGAGGAACTGCACCCCAGGACTGTGACCACCTGAGAACCATTTCTTGTTTTTTTTTTTTAATTGACTTAGCACCAAGGAAATCGTGATTTTCTTCTGACGAAGAAACAGTCTTTAGGTTTTGTTAACTGGATAGCAAGGAAATAAATACTTGAGATGTGCTAAGTGGTTGTGCTGAGATGTCTATTGACTGAACAATTAGGATGTTATTTCAAGAGGATGCTCGTGTGAAATGGTTGTGGGCTGGATTTGGTCTATCCAAACTGTTCCCTAAATAAGGGAAGAAGAAATGTTGCACAGTGGAAGACAGAGCCCTGCATAGCCCCTGTATCCCTGTTAAGTGTATGCATGAACGAGATGTCTCTCACCCCATTTTGCCTACTGTTTTACTTATTGCAAGAGGCTGTGAGTACAAGAGAAAAAACAAGGCCCTGGAATGTAAGAACAGTTCTTTAATCTTGCTAATCAAAGGATATGAGTGATGCCTTCTGCTTTTGCATATGGTTCTTCGTAATAATTTTGGTAGAGCAAAGCCCACAACTGTAGCTAGGTCTTACCTCTTCAAGCTAATCTGACTGTCAGCAAAGATGTCTCATAACTGAATATTACTTTAACCTGTTCCAGTATCTAGCATTATTCCTTCAAGGCTGGGAACTAATTACATTCAGGTTTAACCTTAGCCTAAGCAACTTTCTCTGATAGGCCTTGGAAGTGCTAAATTCCAGAGGCTGATCTTTATTTTTTCCAACAGTTTGGGTACAAAGTTGTAGTGAGGTGCAATTGCAGGTACTGCTTCTGAGGAATTTTAACTAGTGCTTTCCTTTTAAATTTAAAATCATGCTGTTAACTGAAGCGTAGAAAACCAAGAAAGTATAAAATATTTAGCTGACTCAATGGAGCACAATGCAGTCAAAGAGTGCAATCTGAAGGAACAAATGGGATCTTTTCTAGGCCCTCTGCAGACCATTTGACATGGTCCCCTTGGGCCTGGGGTTCCTACATTGAGGTCCTGGGCCCATCTGCCTGGCCCAGAAATTCCTCACATTTCTTTACATGGCAGCAATGGCAATGTGGAGAGTGTTGTAGTTAGTCTGCCACTAGAAAAACTGGAGTGTCTTACTAACTTCTTGTCTCTGCACCTTGTAAGATTTGAGTGCCAGGTGTTTGCTGCTTCCATCCCAGGGACAGAAGCAGTGCTCTCCAATCTCCTCTTGCCGCCCAAGTCTGAATGAGGCAAGGGACACTGCCCATCCATCTCCCTGAGGGAACTGCTGCTCCAGGTGGCATGTTCAGGAGAATGCCACACGCTGTGGTTCAGTCTTCTTGGGAAGCTCTGAAGGGCCTTGCTGTGTGTGGCATCTTCTAGAAGCGAAACAGGGCTTGTTTGCAGCCTTTTTAATTGGCAGCACTGTGGTCGTGCCCTGCTGTATCCTGCAGGAGAATTCAACAGGCCCCCTGGGCAATTCCACCTGCTCTCACTGTTAGGAATCTGTGACGAGACCATCATTATTCACCTCTAAGCAATCCCTGTTCCTTACCAACGTGCCTCATACCTATTTCACAGCTAATAATATACAGACGTGCTGTTTCACAGCCAGGGAAGTTAGACTGCAGGGACCTCTTGGGTCTGTGTCCTCAGGTGCCCTTGGTTGCCCCAATTTCCAGCCCCTGTAGCTTGTCCAGGGTCAGGTCACAGATTCTCCAGCCCCTCCAAGGCTAGCTTTCACCTGCAAAACTAGGAGGTGGCAGAGTTGTTTTAGACTGGGACTGAATTCTTAGGTTCTGCCAAATGCCAACAGCTGAGGAACAAGGCCTGACTGTGAGGAAATACTTGCAGTGTGAGCCATTTTCCCTCACCTCTGACCCTGGCCATACCAGAAGAGGCACTTGAAAATCTGAGAAACCAAAATATGCTAAATACTCTTTTTTCAGATAGAAATCTCTCTCGCAAGCAGAGATTACCTAGAGAGTGAGCTGCTCCAGGCAAATTAACACTATAGAAATAATAAACCAAGTTTAAACTTGTTTCTATTCATCTGGAAAGGGCTTTCACATTAATAATGGAAAGGGCAGCAGTATTATGTAGTAATGGCCTCTTGTTCTGTGCAACTGCACTTCATTAAAAGGCAACCTTTGTCCTGTTCCTAAATAGTAAACTATAGCAGTAACTATATAAAAGCACTTCAATATTTTATAGCAGCTAAGGCTGCCTGCTATCTATAATTACAGTCAATACTTGGACTGAAGAGAAATTACTTCATTTTCTTAATGTTTCATACATGGAAAAACAATCAGGCTTTTCCTGTATTTCTAATTGCATTGACTGGCTCCAGATGACTGTTCTTTTCCAAATTATTACCAGGCCCTGGAAAAAGTAGCACTGAAGTAAAAGCTTCTCACAACTAAATGCCGGTCCTTGTTACAGCAAGCCTAGATCCCAAGTCCCATTTAGTCTAGGGACCCCTAGTTCCAAATTCATAAACATTAAACCTTGATTGAACTCTGCCTGGAAAGCAATGAACCTGGGAGCTCCCTGTGGTCTGATGCCAGCTGTGTGTTGTGTTACTGGAGTTTTGTCACTGAAAGGACAAGTGAGTGAGGGGTGGAGAGAATTTTCTGGTTGATGCTGCTTGGATGAGGGGAATTGAAACAAAGGCACTGTAGACTCTAGCTGTCATACTTTCTTAGTTCTGTCCCCAAAAGCCCTACCAGAAATCTAGAAAAAACATCATCCTCAGGCCCTTGCCAAGCAAGACTAGTACTTTGTTTTCCTGGAGATTCACAACCTGCTAAAAGCAGCACTTGTTTTGTCACAAACTAGATGCTTTTGGCTGTGTGCTACAGAGAAACATCTGCAGATGACTGTCTTCTGTTGCTGTCCCTCTCATCTCTCTCCCGAAGGCAGGCACATATATGTATGTCTCTGTGCTTAAGGTTGCTTCCAGCTGATGCAGCCACATTTTCAGCTGTGGAATCCAAGGTAGTGAGGTATGGATATGGACACACTGATACAGTGAGCACAACTGGCTGGAAAGATGTGGCATCTTCTACAGCCTGTGGGCTGACTGTTCAGGACCAAGGCCGTGTGCCTGGCCATGAGCATGCAGAACAGTTCAGACACGGGCACTGAAAAGATGGGCTTGTAAATAGATACTGTGCCAAAATGCACAAGACTGGCCTTCAGGATAGTCACTCATTTGCTCTTCATTGCTGCAATTACTGTGTGACACTGGTTGGGTAGTCCAATGAGTAGAGATGATTTATGCACAGAAGATGCTCTAACTGCAAGGATTGCCAAAATACCTCCAGCACGGCTGTATCCTTGCTAGGAGTCTAATTTGGTTAATGTGGCTGAGCACGTTCCAGAGCAGAAATTTCCTGGATATGTTACCACTGTGGTGGAATTAAAGTACAGTTGATGTGAAACCTTGCATTGTAAGCAAAGAAGAGGTGTCAACCTCAGAAAGAAATTATTTCACTGTCTTGCCAGAAATACTCATTCCAGTTAAGACTATCATGTGTTAGTATGTGAGAGCTGATGGAGTTGATGCCCTGACAGGGATGCCTGTGGGCCCCTGATCTGTGTGGGCTCTCAGGACTGGTGTGCCAACCGTGGCAGCTGGGGCAGGAAGCAATACCAGTGCAGAAGCTGCCTCAAAGTCACTGTGATTAGCAGAAATTCAGGTTTCATCCTTAAAGTCTTCCCACTTCCCACCTCCTCATTACAGTTACTGAGTCAAAGAATTGGTTATCTGAAAAACTCTGCATTTCCTTTGTGGTTTGGCTTGTCGTTGCATCCAGGTTCCCTTTTTCATTCCTTACTTCCCATAAAATGCCAAGCAAAAGTAAATTTTATGCCCATACAAGTAAGTGTCTAGGAGCCCCTTCCAGAGAAAAAGCCACATTTGTGAGTAAAATCAGCCCTTCTTCAAAATCATTACAAAATTTTGAGAAGGGGTTTCAAGTATTACTTTGAAACAGAAAAAAACTAGAATTTTCTTTCCGTTACTTGAGGAAAAAACTCACTTTGAGCAAATGTTCCTTTAGTATTTTTTTCCTTGTTCTTGGAAATATTTTTATACAAATGTGAAAATTAATTAGGATGCAGAATGTAGGATCTTGTTTATGTGAACATATTTGTTGAAAGGTTACGAGCACTGAATATTGCAGTAATTGATGTGTGCTTGTATTTCAGTTTCTCGTGGATGCCATCTGCTCCTGTTAAGTTGCTCTGTTGTTTTATATCTTGTGTTGTGCTGGTTTATTTTTCTTTCTTATGATTTTGTGATTACTGTTGTTGGGAGGGGGAGGGAGTGGGAGAGAAGGAAGTACGGACGAGTTGGAGGAAGGATGAAATATCTGTGAAAGCACAAGCACAGTATCAGTTTTGATTAATTCAGTTTGTATACGTGCTTTACATTAGGGACTGGCAGCGTGTGACTAGAAGGATGGATGAATCTCACCCAGATTTTTGAACATAGTTGGCTAATGTTAAGAATGACAGAGAACATCTGCTGAGCTGTTAGTGAAAAGCATGCATCTTTTCATTCCCTGCAAAAATGGACCACATTTTCATAGCTGTAAATAGCCTGTGTAGTGCGTTAATTTAATTCTTCCTGAAAAGGCCATATCTGGACAATGCCACTGCTCTGCTGAGTGTGCTGCCTGCTCATACTCCCCATCCCTCAGCAAGCTCTGTGTTCATGGGGAGCGATGGTTTTCCTTTTCTCCCACATCCTGGTGTAAAGGAAGAGTAACCAACTGCCCAGAACCCAGATCAAGGAGCTCCAGATCTTCCGTGCGCTAGGTGTTATCTTACCATCCTAAGGGCTCAGTTCCTTTGCTGCTGTCGAGGAATTCTTTCTTCCTGAGACTGACCTCATTTAGCCCAGCAATGACCAGGCTGCCCATGGGCAACACTGCCTTTTTACATGGTGATCTGGATCCCATTTCCATGCTTCTCCTTTGCTGACTGTCCACGCTCCTTCCCCAGCTTCCAGCCCAGGACTCTGCTGTCAGAGTGGGTTTAATCTCCTTGATCACAGATTTCCCCCTCCAGCCCTCAGGTCTTCACCAGCGAGTGTTAACCCTGCTTTTGGGCCATCTGCTCTCGTCTCACTCCTCGTGGGCAGCAGCAGATCCATTGCAAAACTGGATTCTGTTCCAAAGCCATGCACTTCTCTCTCTGTGGTGGCCTCGGGGACAGCTGGCTGGTGCAGGGACAGCCAGGGCTACTCCAGGGCTGGCCATGTGCTAAATGGCCAGACACCACACGTGGTTGTGGGTTGAATGGCTGCCACCTCCAAGGGGAGAGGAAATATTTTCACTGCAGATGAGAAGAAAAAAGGTTTTCAATCAAGAGACTAAGATGTCATAGGAGGCTTGTGTACCTAACAGAGCAAAACCCTATGTTTTAGAGGGCTGTATATTGCTTTGGAGAGACAGAAATTATTTGGTAGAGTTTTAAATCTCTCTCCTTTTTTATGACACTTTGTGGATATTAGAGCCCTTTTACTGCCCACACATTTGTATATTAAGAAGGTTTTTGACTAGAAATGGGCAAAGCTTCGATAGAAAACTAAGGTGGAAAAAATATAAATTCTACTCTTAGCAGAGCTGGTTGGGAATGTTTCAGCCTTCCTTGAGGGGTGGAAACTGCAATCAGTGTTAAAAGCCAGTATTTCCTATGTGATATTTCTGCTTTTCCAAAAAAATAAAATAAGGTAGAAAATAAGAATAAAACAATAATAACATTTTCTCTGGGCTCACTTACCAAACAGGATCTGCCATGATGCCTTTTCTCCAGTTAGAAGGATGAGATATACCTTGGACATTCTCCTGGACTTAAAACAAAACTGATTTTTAAAACACTGTAGTCATCTCAAGAATAGAAATGGTTTGGTTAAGTTTGGTTTGGTTTTTTCCCCAAGACAGAGGAGCTGGAGGAAATGACTGAAGAGAGAAACAACACTTTCCTCTCATAATTGATGCTGAGTCATCTCTCTGTTGGATGATGAGGCAGAAACTCAATTATGGCAGAAGACAGACTGTGATGAGGTTCATCTGGCAACAAAACTTTCCTACTTGGAAAGCCAAGGTCCAAGCACAGATTGGACTGGCAAATGGATTTTAAATCAGGCCTTCCCATCCAGGTGCTCCCTGTGTCTCTTTTATAAGATTCATGTGGTAATTTACTCGTGTTCTGCTTGGGGTGAAACAAATCTTCCTTCTCTGCTCATCCTTGGCTGGTTGGTTGGCTTCAAAGTGTCCTGCCAAATGTAGGAGGCGTGGTGTGTGCTCAGCTGCCCAGACAGCACTAGTCTGGTGTAGGAGAGAGCTCAGTGCCTTGAACAGTGCTGTCTTTAGTGTTAACTTGTCCCTGTGTCAGCTGCAAAGGCTTTGGAATCACCTCTGCTCTGTCCTACAGCAGCTAAAGGAAAGGGTCTTGTAACTTCTTCTTGCATTTGTTAAATAAATGTCTGCCCAGGAGTGTTCTGGGCAGGGACCTTGCCTCAGTATCTTATCCTGCATTTAGCCCTGCCTGCTAAATGAGAGATTGGTCTCCATATTTCAGGTTTCTGAAACATTTCTTCTAGTCCTTGGGAAAAAAAAAAGATCAAAAATCAAATATTTTGATCAACATGAAGGGTTTTAGAATGTACTTTGTATGAGAGTTTCATAGTGTTTCAGCTATGATTTCTCTGCTCAGCTTTTGCCAAATGCTCAAACTCTTTGTTTAGTTGCTTTGACGACCAAAAAAAAAAAAAAGTGTACGTAATTGCTTCACTGGATCAATAGTCTGATGGCTTTAATCTTCCTTACAGTGATGATTTTCTGTATTCCTGACCCTCAGGGTACCTGAAGCACTCAGGTGATGAGTGCTCTACCTTGTCCAAAATGCTTTTCTGGTGGAGGTGTCCCTGTGACAGGGTAGTCTGCTGGGAATAAATTCTCAGGCATTCTTATGGCAGAGGGCTGGGTCACAAAGGAATGATGAATCAGAACTCTTGGACACTAACAAAACAACAAGGTCAATTTATTTGGAGTACTGCGCAACCTCGTCCATGGTGCCACAAATGCAGACCCAAAAAAGCTGTGTTTGAGTTCTGTCAGCTTTAGGGCATTCTCTTCTTTCTCAGATGTTTATCACTCTCTCAACAAGGAGATGGAGAGTGCACTGGTTTAAAGGATTGGACTGTTTTTAAAACAAATAACTGAAACACACTAATTTTTTACTTCATCTAGGTGAGTTAGTAAAGGAAGTAGGGAAAATGCACATCTCTGAGTGTGAGTAGATGGGAGCTGTGATGTCAATCCAATCCTTGGAGTGGGTGAAGATGGTATATGATGCCTGGAAAACTTCTCATCCCATGCCCTGTTGCTAACAGCTCACTCTACACAGGAGGCCTCAGGAGTGGGGAGGAAATGGCAAATTTTCTAGTGGAAAGCATCTTCTCACTCCCAGAACAGATTGAGCTCATTTTGGTAACACCTGCCACAGCCAAATAAAACCCACTGGAGTAATGCAGCCACTGCTGGACCACGTGCCATGTCCCAGGTCTTGAAAATCAGCCACTGTCCAGAGGAAAGAAGCTCTGTGTCCTACAGCCTTTGCTCCCTGAAGGGGCCGGCACAGCCAAAGGAACGTGCCAGGCAGAGGTGCTCCTAGGATTTAAATGTGCCTGGATGGAGGAGCTCATTTTGCTCAGCACTTGTGAAAGCCCCCCCTGGAATCTGTCCCCTCTGAAAACCATCATCTGCTGCCTCCTAACTCTGTCCGACCTGGAGTTAAGAGGGCTCACACCTTTACTTTGAGAGTTGTTTTGAGGGATTTTGTAGCTCTTAAAGTCTCTATTGTCTGCACAAAAACCCCTGTGGGTTTGTTTTCTTAAAAAAAAAAAAAAAGAAAAAAAAAGAAAGTATTTGTCTAGAGATCTTCAACATTTAACTTTTTTTTTTTTTGTCTTGTAACTATTGGAAACACTGACGTGGTCATATTGCAATCAGCTGATTATTTCCATTGCTTTTGAGAGAAATGATGAGCCAATTAAGCAGCCTCCCTTTTGGTCATGACATTACTGTTTTACAGCATGAACCTCTTTCTGGTACTTAGGATATGCTATTTCTAGTGAAATACGTTAAACTCAGAGCATATTTTTTTATCAGTCAGACCTTTTAATTAGTAAAATAATTGGACAGGTGTGCTCAATTTTCGACAGCAAAACATCCTGGTCTGAATCACCAAGAAACAGAGATGCTACAAAAAGATGTTTAAGACTCTGCATTCTTTTCTTGTAACGATATGTGATATTTTTTGAACTTCAAAGTTCTTTTATTTTCTTGCTTGTTTCTCCCCCGATATATCTTTTCAAAAGTCTAGCTACCACTAAAGAATTTCTTCATTTTTTTTAATATTTCCTTCAAAGAAGACCAAGGAAGATTTCCAGAGATATTGTATTCAATTCCAATCATGTATTAATTCTTCTCAGAGAGAACACTTTTCTGTAAAATATCTCTTCTGTCCATTAATAAAACCCCAATGTTTTGCTTTCCCATCTCTTGGACTATTTATCCTTTTGGCTATTCTGTGAAAAACTGAGGAGGAATTCCCTTGGATACATTGATGTGCATCCCAAGCTCTAGTAGATTTATTTGTTTAGGGTTCTCTTACTTCCAACCTGTTTAGGACATAGTCACTTTTAGCATCCTTGAGTCTTGTTTGAAAATTAGGTTGAGTGTTTAGAGAAGCTGTAGCACACTTAGTGAGGTGCTGGGTTGTCAGGTCCAGGAAGGTTTCAAGATCAGGTTAGACAGATCCATGACACACCTGATCCAGTGTTGGCAATGGTCCTGCTCCAAAGGCAAGGCAGGTCTGGAACACCAGGCCTCCTGATGTCCCTTCCAACCCAGAGGCAGGGAAAAATCTCTGTGGGAATCTAAAGACGGATGCCAGCATCAGGCTGGGTGGTTGCTCCCTGCCCTTATCAGGTATACGTTGGAAAACAGGCTGGAAAGGGTTGTTCTTTATCATCCTCAACATCTACAGTCCAAAAAGGTGTTTGGCAACACCTATAGGCCCAAATGCTACGTCCACCATAGACAGGTGAGCCAAATATTTTATTTTGGAAACTACCATTCAACACTGAATCAAAATGGTAAAAATGGGGGGGGATGACAGCAGTTAAGGGTTTCTGGGAGAGACAGTTTTCCTTTTGAGTTAGGCTGAGCTCTTTTCCCTACTGCTCATCCCCAGGCCATCCAAGCTGCACCTTCTGAGCCATGGCTCATACAACAGCACATGCTCTGCAGCAGCCAGGAGAGACAATGGCTGGATGAAATACATGGCAGTTCTGGCCAGATAAGCTCTACACATTACACATTACACATTACACATTACTGCAATTAGGAAACAAACACAAAACTGAGCCCTGGTGAAGGATAAGGTGCCAGAACACACACTGATATTTTTGCCTTGCAGCTTCTCAGACTTTGTCACTAGGAGAATCACTTCTCCTTACTTTTTTTTCTCCCTGATGGATTTTTTTCCTTTTTTTTTTTTTTTTTTTTTTGGTTGTTTGCCTGAACGGGTGGAAATCTCTGTGGCTTATTTTAGATATACGTTTAGTCTCCCTGGGATACTCTTTCAATAACTCACAGATCAGCAGTAGGGCACAGGTGTGTATGTGGGAGAATTGACAACAGGGAAGCTCAAATCTGTAACCTCTTTTTTGACATCTTTTTTTTCCTACAGTTTATGGTTGGGAATCAAGAATACTTTAAAATGTCTTAAAATAATAATATAGCCTAAGTGAGAACTGAGTAGGTGGGGATTCAATTTTTCCAATGCCAGTTACTAAAATAAAACAGATTAAGGATTTGTCAGAAAAACGTCAGCTTTTCTATGTTTTCCTCTTAGTGCATTTAAAAAACGTCGATGTGGAAGCAAGATTCTCTATTCAGGAACTTTAGGGAGTTAAACTAAAGCAAATGTCAAGTCCTGCAGCTCAAACCCAACCACCAGCAGGAAAAACTGGGGCAAACAGAGTAGAAAAAAGCTTTGCAGGAGAGGTGAGGGCCCTGGTGCACATGTTGTGTGCACAAGGCCACATCTGAATGCTGAGATACTGGATCAAGTCTAGTAGAGTCTAGCAGAGGCCATTGAGGTGGCCAGGGTGGGGCACTCAGCATGCTGCGAGTGGCAGAGGGAGCTGGGGTTGTTCAGCATGCGATTGATACAGAGGAAACAGATCCAGACATATTTCTGGAGGTACAGAGAAAGAATAGGAAGCCATGGGCACAATCTGCAACCAAGAGGAGCTCCAATTAGATGTTAGACAGTCTTGGGTTGGCCTTGTTCTAGCCACAGTTGACGTGTGCCGAACAATCTGTGAACACAGCAAATGAGAATTGGAACTCCTGGTTCAAGACAGGCTCCCCCACAGAGCTGGAGCTGCCTTGAGCAAATGCTTCAGTCCCTGTGTTTTGAGATCCTGTTTCAGGGGTTGGTTGGTAAAGCAGCACAGTTGTGTCTGCATATTCTGAGGCTTCTGTGTGACAGAGAGCTGAGAAGAAAGTAATAGGAAGATGAGTGTCTCTTGTGGCTCAGTAGTAGTTGGATGTTCTTCTGAAATGCACAATTAAGGTCTTTGTCTAGTCACACATCCAACACATCTTGCAGCTACCTCCTGAAGAGCATTAGCAGTCTTCCCTCCTCTCACACTGAGCAGGAGTGCCTTTGGCAGTCCAATATCCAGGTGATCAAAGGATATCACTGCTCATTGTCCTTTGGTCTGTCACTGAGGTCAGTTGGGTTCAGGATTGAAACTGCCCAGGTAAATTGTGTGTGATACTAGTCTTCAGTAGGAGGTGATGGGTCCTGAGGGAGTTGATGTTATTAAAACCCCTCCATGCACCTGACTTCTGGCACTAAAAAATTTTGGGATTTGAATGAGCTCTATTTCAATCAGTGTAAATTAGAGAAAAACCTTATTTCTGATTTCTGAACTGTGCACAGTAGAAGTGAGAATAGCAATTAATACTTTAATATCTGATGTTTACAGAGCAGTAACATTCGTGCCACATTTTTACACTTCATAAATTTTGTAAGGTAGAGGGATGCCAGTATTCAAATCCAACCTCCTGGCAAACAGAGAAAAAGTTGAAAAGCAAACCCTGTATCTCAGGCCAATTTTACAAAATTACAAATAAAAGCTTTCTGTAATAGTAATAACTGCTACTTCATGCCAGGAACTCAGAGGAGTTTCATCCTGGCTTGGACCATGATGGGAAGGTAGATTTTAAGGATTATCCTTGTGTGGGGAGACACACAGCCAAATGGCTGGATATCAGAGCTAAGCAAGGAAGTCAGCTCACATTTACTGTGGGTTAGCAGGTGCACACAGGACAGCTTTTCTGCAAGTCAGCTGATGGCTGGAAACTCACGTTGCTGCTAGGACCTGGCTGTGAAGCCAGCCCTGACAGTATGAGCTCAAGGGAAACCCACCTGGAGCTACTGATACCAGGAGAGCTGGGGCTCTGGCTGCACCTGCTGTGCCTTACAGCTCCTGCCCCTGCCCTCTACCCACACTTAGCACTGCCTTCAAGGAACACAAAAATAAAACTCCTGTTTTGCCACTTTAAAGCAGAAGGAAATAATGTTATTGTATCAAAGATTAGATATGTATTGAATTATTTGGTCCTGTTCATATAAGGAAATATGTTGTGTTGACTGTGACACTGGATATTCAACAACAGCAATGACAGATGATTATTTTTTTGTGGAGAATTGATTCTCTAGGACTATTTCTGAGGAGCAGATCAGGAGCTCTGCAGCTGGATGCATGATAACTATCATGGCACAGAACTGCATGACTTCCCTGCAGAAGTTTTGTTTAATCTGTTGCATTTAGGACATGCAAGAAGATCTCCATTTGGCTGTGTTCTCAAAAAGTCTGCTTTGTCAGGGAGTTTCTGTGAGTACCTTAATACCTCCATGAGTCAAAGATTTCCATGGAATTTTTTTAATCTCTACCCTTTGGGGTATTAGTATTAGTATTATTATCATCATCATCAAAATAGCTTTCCTTTTACTTTTCTTCTTTCCTTCTCTTCCAGTTTCTTTTCCATTTTCTCTCCCCTTCTGCACTAATAAAAGGAAGAGAATGGAACACCCCTGCCTTGTGAATTCTCATCCAAAAAGTCTCCCAGTTACTATACTTTAAATTGATGGTTTTCCACTATCTATATCCTGCCTTTATTTCTTATTACGTGGTAAATATTTGTTGTGAGTCATTTGAGACAGTATAGTCAAGGGTTTCAAAAGTGATAGGTCCTAGTCTGTGGTTTAGTAAGACACAAAAAACATTCAGGGCCTGGGAAGGTGGGATTCAGGGCCAGTAAGAGAATTCCCTCTGCATAGAGAGTTGAAAACACCATATGTTACCTCACTGTATTTATCATCATGTTTGTTTCTCTGTTTTGTTTTTTTTTTTCAGCAGCCAAAAAGGCTTTTGGAGGAAAGATTTATATTAGATGATAGGGAGAAGTTCTTTGCTTAAAGGGTGGTGAGGCACTGGCACAAAGTGCCCAGAGAAGCTGTGGATCCCCAGCCCTGGAGTTGCCCAAGGCCAGGCTGGATGGGGCTTTGAGCAACATGATCTAGTGGAAGGTGCCTGTGATTATGGCAGGGGGTTGGAACAGGATGATCTTTAAGGTCCAACCCAAGCCATTTTCTGATTCTATGATTCCACTATTTCTAAGAAATCAAATTAAAGGAAAATTGTGAGCTCGTTTGTATATTCATTTTAACAAAGCATATCCCACCACATTTGATTTCTATAATAAAGAAAAGGAGGAAAAACATAGCAAAGAGCAGCAACACCCATGCACAAACCTGCATTCTGTAATGCTGGGTCAAAGCTAGAGATCTGACATTTGGAAGGGATTTAATGGAAAACTCCAGCCAGTCTGTAACCCCTGGAGCAACTTTTATACGCAATGAAAACAGCCACGCTGCACAGGGAAAGCCCTCTTTGCTATGCATGACAGAAAAGGGGAGCACTTGTCTGCAGCTATAATAAGGCAGGGAAATGGGAGAAGAAAAGCAGGTTACCTGGATATCTGGAGGGAATTGAACAAAACCATGGACCACAAAAAAGTAAAGCAGACCCAAGCACCACTATTATTTGCATTAGATCCTAGTTCATGCAGAACATTAATGGTGTCATTAAAACTTTGGAAAGTCAGTTTAAATTTGTGAGGAAAGAGCCTTGTCCTTCCTCAAGGTCTGCAAATTTGCTTTTTCTTCTAAGATGAAGGGAAAAGGGCAGTTTGGTGAAAGAATTCCTCTTCCCCAAAATGTGTAAGATTTTTGGCCAGCAAATTGTCTGAGCAGTTCCTGCCACCCGTTTCTCCTGTTGCCCTTAGCAGCACAGTTTGCTTGCCCAACCTTTTCCCCAGGGCAAGTCTCCAGCTGATGTCTGCCTCACTTTTTCAGCAGGCAAAGGGATGCACACCTGATCTCTGCTGGCTGCTTCTGAAAACAAGTGAATGGGGGATCCTGCACCAGTAGTTGAGAAATGCCCTTAAATACTCAGCATCATAGTGCATTACTCACTGCTGGGGGAAGTGTGACAGCTGTGATGAGGTGTTTTAGGTCCTCATGCTCTCTGAGCCCAGCTTAGCAGCCTTCAGACCTCAGAGACTGGGATGCTGAGAGTTTTTATCTGCCCAAACACTGCCATCTCTGCTGGCAAAGTTCTCTTCTCAAACCTGGGGCTCTGGTAGAGATTATTTGTGAGATGGGGTAATTGGAAAACAATACTTATTTATTAATGTGATTCTGCTGCACTTGGTCTGAACTCCTGTATCAATCAGTGGCTGAGTCAAGGGTGGGTCTGCCAGGCCAGTCCATCCCTTTGGGCAATGCTGGCCTGGTTTTTGGCTTCCAGCCTCATGCTATTCCTTGGATGCCTGCTCCAGAGATGGCTGTTACAGGCTCTGGCCTTTGCTCATGGCTTGATTTCTGACAGCACATGTGCAATAAAAATAGGCAGAGCAATCCTGTCTTCCCATTTGTAATGAAGAGGTTCTTTTATAGTTACTTCAGAGTTAGCTGGGTTTGGTACCAGAGGCTGCAGACTCCACCTTTTCAAAGGTAAATTATTAAATAATTGCCCCAGAAGAAGTTTGGTATTGAACTGAGTTGCTCTTTCAGTTTTGCTTTTGAAAGTTATCTACATCTAGCATACTCACGTTGCACCTTAGAAGATGGATTATCCCGGGGTGGGATTTTTCCTTTTTTTCCTTTCTCTCTGCAAGCTTTTACAATATCTTCAACTTAAAAAAAAATAGAGATCAGAAGAAAAAGTACTTTAGTTGCTTTCTGCCTCTGACCATGAAGATAGAAAACGAATAAAACCCCAAAATCCTGAGACCTAGAGGAGTGGGAAAGCAACAAAAACATTTCGTAGTCCCCTAAACCAACACATTAGTCCTGAGCAATAAAAATGAAGAAAATAATGATTCATACTCTCTAAGGTGTATTATCTGCAAGATGTGAAAAATGTGATTTTTTTTTCACTTTGTATTCTGAAAAAGGATCAGAAAATGAAAATTTACAACTTCCATAAGCACAGTTTTACAATTTTAATGTGCCTTTTTTTTAATCAGCATTGTGTATGTCTTCTGCTGTGCTTCATCTCAGCATCCACATAGTAATTTTACAGGTTTCTCTTGGTGGTGTTTATCCAGTGTAAGGTGAAGTACCTGGTTATCTCTGCCCTTATTTCCTTCTGCTCCTATGGACCCCAGAATCAGGAGCAGCTGCTTGATTCCTGAGAGGATTTTACAGTGAGGGTGGTTGTGATAGACATTATAACAAGGTGTAACAGCCAGAAACTGTTTCTGGAAGCTCAGATTTGACAATGAGCAAAAGTCCTGCCCCAGGGTGGTACAGCCACCCAGAGATATGAAGGATGTCTACCCCTGGATGTTCCCAAAGTCCCTCCCCAGCAGAGTGTGTGATGCTGTGAGTCAGTAGGATGGGATAAGGCAATGCAGGCCAGGGCCATGCAGTGTGTTTTGCAGCCATGGAAACACAGCTGTTGATGGCAAAATTGTTGACAAGCTGCTCATGCCCTTCCCAGCTTGTTCCTAGTCTCTGGCAAAGAAAATGGAGGTGCAACACAAACTTTGGGATGTGCAATGTGGGTGAAGCACCATCCATGCCACCCAAGCAGGGCACTGAGGTAGTCACCCTTTGTCCTATCATAACTGAGTGCAGGAGCTGAAGGAAGCTGCAGATTTGGGCTGTCTCAAGCACGAAGGACAGGTGGTAGCAGCTGAAGTAAAAAAGTCCAGCTTTTCTACAAATGACCGAAGGAAGTGCAATCAGAGCAGTATTACCCATTCAAAGCAACCCCAAATCTAGTTGCTGTTTGGGAGTTATTTCCAGTTGCTAACATCCTTGACGGGTAGCAGAAAATTAGCATTCCACAAGGTTAATGGTGTCTGCTGCTCTCCGAGCTTTAGTCGGTTTGCTCATTAAAAACATCTTTGGCTGCACTGAAGCAAGTTATGAGAAGTGAATCTTAGATCTCTCTTGGACACAAGTCTGAAAGTGAAAAACTGAGACAAGCCTAACAACAGTTCCTTCTGCAGTGACAGAAACGCAGGCTGTCCTTCCCAGAGAAATCCAGCTCCACTCACTCCATGGACCTCTGAGCAGTTTGAGATCACAGATGGGACCATCAAGGGGACTATATTCACTGCTTTGTGTTGTGAAACCCACTCAGAGTAAGCAGGAAAGATGTGCCCACACATCAAGGAAGAGGAAATTCAGGAGCTCCAGCATCTCTTTGTCTTTCTCCATCCATAGATATCTTTTGCTTATGGTATAAAGGAATAAAATGCAGCAAGAGCTTTCTGATCACCTGGCTTCTGGGTGAGGCTGCAGGGTTGTAGTGGCAGTCATGGGCTGATGTTTGTAAAGAGGGTGGTTTATGTGAAGTCAGGATTGGGCTATTGCTTCAGAATGCCCTGCTCCCATATTTACCAAGTATCTGGCAACCTCCAGAAGAAATCATGCTCACAGAGCAGAAACACCCCTGTGAACAAGACTTCCCCTGGGCAGAGCAGGATTACATCCTCTGCATCCCCATTTTCTTTTTCCTGCCACACAGAGGGATTTTGGGGCAGCAGTGCCCCAAATTTCTAAACGCATGAAGTGCACAACTTTTTGCCCTCTACCTAGGGTGGGTACTGTGACCAGCTAAGGCAAATAACATTTTACTCTGCTCTGATGTAAAAAGAAGAGCAGGCTAAAATACCAAAAAGGCCAAGCTGATGGCCAAGGCTAGGCCTGAAATTTCAAGCAGCTTGCAGATATTGCAAGCAAATACCCTGTTCTCCCATTGTTCATGCTTCTGTGCAATCCTGGTCTTGTTTTCACCTTGCTTGGTTTCCAGAATTATGACGATATGTGGGACATTTCAAAGCTGAGCTTGAAAGTGGAGCAATTCTGAGGACTTTCTAGGATTTGCACAACATGAGGGTAAATCTTTGAAATGGAATTTTGCTTATTTCTGTATTACAGGAGCTGTTTTCCCCAGTCTTTTAAGTGAAATTGTGGGATTTCAGTGTGAATTGTTTAATAACTGGTTGAAAGATTCCTAACAGACTACTGGATTTACAACAGTATGAAGGGGTGTATTCCAAAACATGTAGTTTGGGGAAATAGGGAATCTACCCCCACCCCCTGCCACTCTGTTTTGTTTTGTTTCTGAAAAACTTGAACACCATGCCCACAAGGGAGTTTTGGAGTGATTGGCTCATATTCCTACTCTTCTCTCTGCTCCTGACGTTTTGTTGAGATTGTGTCCACCATAACATGCCCTCTTCCTGACACTAAAACTGATGCAAGGTGTTAGTGTAGGGGCTGGGTCTTTGGACATGTGAGTGCTTGAGGGAGACCACCTGAAGCTCTTGAGACTTGGAAGTAACATTGGCAAATGAAAACATCCTGGGATTTGACTGAAATGGTGCTTATGCAAGCTAAGAGGGTTTCAAAAGGAGCTGGACAGATGAGTGTGCCCATGTGCTGCTTTGGACTGGTGAGACTGAAGGGGAACCCCCTTAGGAAATCAAGCTCCTCTAACAAGACAGGCTCATACTTTCTACGAAAGCCTCCTGGCTTTCTGGTTTCCTTACACCCAGATTTAAATTTATTTTTTTTTAAAAAAAGGAGAGCTTGGGGCTTGGTGTAATTTGCAAGTAATTGGATCTTCTCAAATGCCAAGGAAAGAAACAAAGAGTCAGAAAAAGAGCTTTGTTTCATGTGTAATGACAAGAACAGTTGTGGGATAACACAGCCCTGTCCTGCTCCAAATTATTACTTACCCCTTTTTTAGCATAAATCTTCTGCAGCTTTCACTAGCAATTAATTTGGCACACTTTTAATTATATGAACTGACACATAATTAATTAAAAGAGGATAGCCGACCCAGCTATTGTGGGTCACAAGTTTTGGGTATTCCTTCTGTGCAAATGGCTTGTCTGTCTGTCTGGCAGCTATTTGTCATGCCTTTGGGTGGGAAGGCAGCATAGAGGTGCCTTACAGAGCTGGAAATACTGGCAAGGATCACTACACCGTGGTCACTACCCCTGCACCACAAAGCTGCTGCTCTCCCTACAAGTTCTGAGGCTTGAGCAAAGAGGGGAGCACCTGGGCTTTGCAGTCAGGATAATTAGGGTGGCTGCTTCCTTTTCAGTGGTGTGTTCATACAGACGGATTTCTGTCTTCTCCTGGTGCTGTGCATGCTCTGCATGTTTGAGTGATCCTCGCTGGAGCCCTCTGAGAGGCTGCTGCCTGCCCTGCAGGCTGGCACAGAGAGGGGTTTGCTTTGCTGTCTCTCTGCCTGTGATGAGCCACAGTGAGGATGAGTAAGTTCTTGAGCAGATGAGAACCACTGGTTTCCAGGAAGATAAAAACAGCTGTGAGTTTTCCCCACAGGATTCCATTACAACACAAAACACCAGAGGACTTCTGCTCCGTGGTGTATTACTGTGGTTTCTGCACAAAAGGCTTCGTCCAGGCCTCTTTTTTCCTCAACCAGTAAAGCAGCTGGATGTGGGCTTGTGCAAGTTATCTCTGTCCTTAGAGGTTTCCACGGTAAAGGCACAACCAACCTGGAGCGAGAGATTGGAGGGTGGAGACCTGCAGAAGCCTCCCCCCACCAGCACATCTGTAATTGCTATGAACCAGCTGCTTCAGTGCCAGGTTTTGCACTTGAATTAATTGAAACTTAGCCCCTCTCAGCCCTGGCTCCTTGCAGCATCCAAGGCCTGGGGGGCTTAGGACTCCTCTCATCCAGCGCAGTGCAGGCTCATGGGAAAGGGACAATGTTCCAGGAGGAAGAGGGGGAAAAGGGGGGAAAAATCATAAGAGGATGTAACAGCTGGGAGGTTTCTTGCTCAAAAAATTAATGATCCATCATCAGACTCTCTGCTATTTTCAACTTGATAGGCAAGAGAAATACCAAGCTTGGATCACATGAACTTAGAGCTGATTAAATTAAATGAAGGCACGAGTAGTGCCTGCTTGGGCTGGAGAATGCAGGAAGATGTTTGAGGAAGCTCACTTTTCTGAAGGGACCTGGAACACAAAGGCAGAATGATTTGGGGCTGTCTTGTTGTTTTGGGATGGGAACCAGTCTAGAATATGAGTCCCAAACAAGAAGATTCTTACAGGGGAAGTTTAGGTGAAAATCCTCACAGAAAATATGAAGGTGAATAGTCAAAGAGGACATAAAGACAATTCTCTCTCTGGGCTCATAAAACACAGGGAAGAGATGAGGTGTCTCAAAAAGGTTTTTAAATTGACCAGAAACCCAAATTTTGACTAATTACTACTGAATTCAATGCATAATATTCCACACACTGTATGCTTTGGGTCGTTTCCTATGCCTGTCCATGAAATACAAGCATTCCTTGTTTTTCTCTGCTGATACAATCAAGAAGCAGGAGCATATTTATTAATGACTTTTCTATGCTTCTGGTCCTTGGTTTATGGGTCCACTACTCACTGGAGGGATTAAGAGTCTCCAGTGGGCTTCTCTGGAAGGAAGTGGTTGAATTGATGGTAGCCTGTTTCCCAAATTATTGTCATCGTTGTTGCTTTAGTTAAAATGGAAATATTTCATGGAAAATGTGATAGTGTTCCATCTGGCTCTGTGACTGGTGAAAAGCCAGTCAGAGACTTTTTATCTGAGAAATGAAATATTCAGAATTGTAGATATATATTTGAGAGATGATTCAGCTGTAGGACTCTATCTGTGTGTGTCTTTTTAAGCTAATATCGGGGTTTTTAAAAACATATACAGGTCTAGTTAATTATAAGCTTGTGATTCTTAAATATGTCCTAATTTTTGTATTATCTTGACAATTTCCAGCTATTTTCAGAAATGTTTCTTGTGTTACAGCTGAAAAAGGCTGGCTGCTAGAGACCTCTTGACATCAAATGTATTTTGAAAATAATGTAAAAGCATTTCAGCAGCAGATTTTCATTTTCAGCTTAGCAGTTCAAAACACAGGAGTCCAGGGCTTCCAGCAAGCTCTGCCAAAACACCACTTTCCCTCTGACCAGTGCAGCCTATTGAAATGGGGAGTTTAAAACAGGAAAGAGAGAAAAAAAAAAAAAAAACAACCTTTCAAAAGGAAATGCAAAAGATCTAAATGGTCCCAACAGTTTTTTGAAATGAAGGAGAAAAATTATCTCAAAGTCACTTGTGGATGGATGTGTTTTACAACTGATACCAATGCTCAATGCAAGCCAATCTGTATCCTTGTCCAAAAGAAGGGAAAGAAGTTGATTTTTTTCCCGTATTTGTTGCACAGTGGTGTGTCTATCCATCCTACATGTTGATGTATATAACAGATTGAAGCTGTTACACAAGCTTGGGGTATTATGCCCCTTCCCTGCTTAGCTCTCCTGAACAGGAGAGCCTGAGCAAGGTGCATGGCCACTGCTGCAAGCCAGTGCAAAAGCATCTGATTAGGTATTTATTTATTTTTAGAGGCTGACACACACTTTATAAGTGTTGGTTTTTAAATACCTTACCAAGCAGATTATGTGTCCAACAACAAGGAGATTTTGAAAGGAATTTTCCCTCTTGTGTAATACCTTCTTCCATCTCGCAGAAAGAAAAAAAAAAAGTACTTTTCTAATGTACTGCTGTAAATGTGAAGGCTTGTTGGCTTGTTGTTCTTGTTGTGTTATTCATCATTGCAGGAATTGTGGCTGAAGCAGCAATTTTCCAGCTAATAAAATGGAAATCCTGCCTGCATAAGAAAATTAACAAAGCACCTAGAGAGGGCTTGTTGAGAATGTGGAAGAAACAACCATGTGGGATGAAATCTCTCAGATTTCAGCCCAGTAAGCTGCTCCATTTTGCAAAAGCTTTTCAGAGAACTGATGGGTATTTCAGTTTGGGACCCAGGAGTCAGGGAGATTAGGAAAAACAAGACAGAAATTCAGCCTCAAAGAGGCTCTCAGAGATGGAGGGGGATGTTGTGTTGAGTTCTGCACCTTGGGAACAGTGCACCAGGTACAATCCTGCCTGGCTCTGTCATGGACACAGCCACAACGCCAGGTTTCAGGGCTGTGAGAGGTGCCTGAAATGACAGATGTGGCTGGCAGGCCAAGGAATCCTCAACTTTGCCACTCAGATTCAAGTGAATGGTGACTTATATCCATACACAACATCCATATGGCACAAATTAAATTGAGAGGGGAATGAGCAAAACAATTTTCCAACAAACAAGTAAATGAAGACCATGCTTTCTTCACAGCAGTGCTGAAGCTAGATGAATACTGATTCATATTTCTTGGAATGAGAAGTGCTGGGGAGGGAGGTGCCATATTCTTCATTGCTGTTAATGTTTTATGCATTTTTGTTTGCTTGCTTTTTTTTCTTTAATGTCATAACTTAAGTTCTCATAAAACCATAGTGACATTTTTAATGCTTCCCCACTAGATCATATTTTTTGTAGCAAGCAGATTTTCTGATGAATCCTGGTCCAAAATTATTAAGAGTTCCTCTAGGAGCCTTGGGCAAGTAGAAAAGATTAAGCAAAGACCAAAAGTGATAGAGGAACAGCCAAGGTTTGAGGAGTGGAAAGCAGCCAGACAGGGAAACATTCAGATAGGGCTGTTTTCACCTATTTTTTTCCATGTAGATATTTGCTTCCTCATTCTAGTACTAAGTATTGCTCTGCTAAGGGACAGCAAGCACAGCTTTGTGAAACTTCGATGTAAAACTTGCTGTGGGAAAAGCTTTGCCTGGACTTGCAGTGGAGTTTGTGGTACTGGTTCCTGTGTAAATCCAGTACCAGGACTGGTGACTCACATGCAGGCTGGCCTTTTCTGCTGCCATACTGAAATCCCTGGTGTTTCAGTACACAGCAGTGACTCACAGGAGGTGTTCAGCTTTCTGGCAGTCAGTGATCCTCACCTTTCAGTCTGACTCCTGCCATCTATCCAGTGTCCACAGAGGATTCTCTAAAGGTTGTGTCAAGCACTTGAACTTCTGCTGCAAAGAAATTTATAAATGAGCAGTGTAGCTAAATCAATCTGACATCCACGAGTGCTCAGTGAAGTGACATCCACCTGAAATCAGAGCAGTTCTGAATGGCCAATCAATGGTAAGTGAATCTTCATTAAGATGAGTGAGAGCACTGCTATGCTACACTTTCATCAGAGACTTAAGATTTCATGCAGTGAGAAAGAGAGGCTTTGCAACAGTCAGAAGATAGAGGCATCATCTCCTCCCGCAGTAACTCCAGATTGTCAGCACAGAGACCTGTCCCCATCTTCCACTCTCTGACTTTATCCCTATCTATCCAACTGGCAAGGTTTTCTCTGACTGCAAGGCCGAACAACTCATCTAGCCAAAACCAGCATCTCTAAATTGTATCCATGATGCATTTACTGTCTCTGTGTTTCAATCCAAAAAAGATTTGCATAAAATCCCAGAGCGTGCAATGATGTATAGATGTGCTATTATGGGAACAGTCTCCAGAAGACACGTAAGCCTTTTAAACAATGTTTGCCAGGACAGAACAGGCACCCAGAGTGTGGTTTTGCCTTTGGCCTTGAAACAGAGATAGGATCAAACTCCAGAACTGGAAAACCCCATCCCATCCCATCCCATCCCATCCCATCCCATCCCACTTGTCCCAGGAGTCCTCAGCAGGGGGACTAGTGCAGGGACCTATGTGACAACGGGTATAACAACCAGCTATTTTCTGCTTTCCCTCTAACTCCTATGGACATCATTCCCTGGAGTGCGTGGCTGGCTCCCAGCTCTCCCATGCCTTCCTGGCAGCTCAGACCCCCATTCCCATGGGGCTTACTCAGAGCCCAGGTCACACAGGCTCCCAGAGAGATGTTGCTCTCAGCCCAAGTTACTTTGCTCCTTGCAGAACATATTTCCACTTGCAGTTCAATGCTTGGCTCAGTGATCTTTGGCAGGGCACAGTGATTCAACTAAAGGGCAGCTTGGCTTAAAGTCAGGGTTGTGTACATCAGTCATTGTGGTGAAGACAAAGGAGGCAGACACATCACTGCAGCTCTGATGGAAAGCTGGGCATGCAAAAAGACAGCAGGGCTCAGGTCCAATCATAGAAGAGGGAGGGAAAAAAATAAATATGTTTCTGGAAGCTTTATGACAAGCAGGAGATCTCCAACAGATTCTGAGATCAATCCTCCTGGTAAATTTTGAAGACCCTCTCATTTACGTGCTTTAACTTTGTTTATTAAGAGAGCCAAGGTCATGCAGAGGAAGGTTTGCACAGAGCAACAGATCACTCAATAAAAAACAAACCAAAAACATCCAAAAAACCCCAGCATAAAAGACATCCAGGATGACTAGATGACTCTATCTTGAGCTTTTAGTAACATTTCCAGTGACAGACCTTCAAGCATTCTCTATAAATAACAATTAGTTAAACTTTATAGTTAACTGACATGACTCCAAACAGCATCAGACAATCAAGCCTTCAGGTAAGAGTGCAGCAGCCACAAGCAGGGCATGGATGCTTTTGAACAGAAATACTCAGCTTTCTGTAAATTATTGCCCCATTTCCTCCCAGCTGGCTGAGAGTGTTGCTGCAGTGATATCAGCTAAACCTGTGCACATATATTTCACAAACACTGCACAGCCAACAGCGGAACAGGTAGAGTTCTCAAATGACACCAAGACTGGGTTTTGGCTCCGTGGCAAGGCTATAGTTGTGTATCTCCTCAAATGTCTGCTGAATAAACCAGAAAAATAGCTGAAGTGATTCTGTTTATTTTCCTTGCTGTTTCTAGTCAACTAGAGATTAATAAATCATTGCTGTGTGATGGTGGCTATGAGTGATACTTATGGTGAACCTTTGATGACAGACTGCAAAGCGAGACCATACACGATGACTGTGTGAGCTGTGCTACCACAAAACTGAGAAATGAAGAGACCTGTGGGTCTATTATTCATAAGCTGTGAAGAGCTGGGCCTGAGAAGTGCCAAGGAAATCCTGGTCCACGTGGCCATGACCATGGTGGTTAACAAAGCCTAATCTGGGACCCTTGGTACCAGCACTGATGGGATCTGCTTTCCTTTTTCCACCAGTGCTCGAGGTACAACTTCCAAGTAGAAATAGAGACGTGGCTGGCCAGGAGATTTCTTCAATGGCATCTTTGATTGGAGGGCCTATGCCTAAAGGAGCAGGCTGGTTTAACTGCAGTTTGGGGCATCTGAAGACAATTACAACTCATTAATTGTGCTCCCAGAACAGCTATTCAGGGCAAAGAGGACTACATCTGCAGGGGCTAACCAGTGGCTAAAACAGTGCCTCATCAGGGTAGTGAATCACCCTGACTCACTCATGTCTGTTCAAAGCTGAGCAAAACCAGGGATTTATTTTTTACAGATGATTCTGAAACCCCTAAAATGAAGTCGTTGTAAGTGAATGTCACCGACTTCTGGTAAGATGAAACAATGGCATGGGGTGGGAAGGGAGTTGGGAAAGAAGAAAAGACTATGGGTTCAGCAAGATAACTTAAATGCTTTTAACTTCTACCTGCAATAGAGAGAAATTTTGAAGGGAAGGTCTGGCAGCATTGAAAATCTAGGGTTGAAAACATAAACACTTTTATTCTAGAGTTTGTACAGGACAGGATTTGTGACAGTCTGTGGTCCAAACCCTCTCTCAAAGCAGAGTCAGCTTCAAAAGTAACTCAGGAAAGAAAGGCATCTTATATCCCAGCACAGCCAGGTTAAGAATATGCTGCTTTGAGTGGAGACAGCCTTTTACATAAAACCAGTTCATATTCCCACCAAACACGTTCTCAGCTAGCACAGGCAACTATTCCCACTAATTTGAGGAGATTGGCTAGCTGCTGTCGTGATAGAGCTGCCTTGGTTGCTCTCTGGGTCTTTGCAGTGCAAATGACAGGGAACATGTTGGGTATAGAAGACAGGTGGATTCTCACATTCAGGAAAGGGCAAAGTGATACCCTCCTTTCTCTTTTTTCTTCTCCCCATCTGCTGAGCAGTTCTTGGTCAAGAATTGAACATATTTTGTCTGTTGAAAGCCTCAGTTCCACACATGAGATGAGGGAGGAGGGGAGAAAGTTGTTCCTTTTCAGTCAGCTAACGTTGCCTCTGCAAAAAGGCTACTTGAAAACCAGTTGCCATTGGTTTGATCTGAAGTTGTTTTCCTTTAAGCTATCATCAGTGACAGAAAATGCACAGACCCTTTCTGGTGCTCAGAACGGTTGAGGGCAGGCCAAAATTTAACCCAGCCCTTTGGTTTTCTCCTTTGGGAGAAAAGCATTCCTGGTATCAAAGGCCAGGGTTTTAATCAATGCTATGCTGAGAAAAGCAAAAAAAAGAACCTTCAGGCAGCGTTGTCACCCTTGTGGGAAGGATGACAGATGATGTGCTACATGCACTGGGTTATGTGTCCCAACCCTGTGCTCAGTGGACAGCACAGGTGAGCCTGAGCTCCAGGTCTCACTCATTATGATTACTATTATTTTTACATTTTACAGAAAGAAGAGAGAAACCATTCCCACACTATCTCCCTGCCATCATGCAGCTCTGACCTGTCATGCTCTCAGCAAGGATGCCAAGACTGAAGGAGTCTTTCTGCTCCTTTCCTCTCTCCTGTGCCTGTGGGTGGGCTCCCAGGAGCCGTAAGGAGGCAGCAGCTGCTCAGAGTCACCTGTACTGTGCTGGCAAACTCAGCATTGCAGGTGGGTGTCAGAGACTGCTCTGGAGGGGTGCACATTTAGCATCTGCATGAATCCCATGTGGTTTGAAACAGGTTTGTGCAGCCTGGTTTGATTTGTTTGGCCCAAAGAGCTGCCCCTCAGGCCCCTTTGACCAAGGAGTGTTCTTGGTGGGCAAGTGGTTCTCACCAGATGCTGGAGGCAGCCTAAGAGACATTCAGATTTTTTATTCATAAAATATCTTGCAGCTCAGAGCAACCTCCCCTGCCACCCTTTTTTCACACTGTGCCCCTGCACAACAGCAATGAGGCTGTCAGAGCTGAAGGAGCTGTAGAAGAGGGCAACTCTGCTCTGCTTCTGTGTGCTCAGGAGTGGGAGGAGGAAGGAGCCACGGAGATTGCCAGCATCCTTGGCCTGGATATAGGTGCTGCAAACTTGCCAACTAGGTATTCCCAGTCTGCTTTGAGCAGCTGGGTACGGGTCCGTTGACTCACCTACTGCAACTTAACACCCTGCAGTCTTTTTCTGACGAAATGTAACAGCTGGACAGCAGCGTGGTTACAAACCAAGGTGTCATTGTTGGCTTAGTTTAGAAGCTGGGGCATGAGTAAATTAAAGCCTCCTGGGCTGAAGTGGGCAACAGGAGCAGACACAGAACCTCACTGCTCCAGACCAGGCTGTCTCTTCCCCCTGAGATGTCACAAGGACAGCATAGACACTCCTGCCTCTCTGGTGTTGGATAAACCTGCTGCACAGTCAAAGGTGGCTTCTTAATCCAGTGAACCTGTGAGATTCCCCTCTGAGTTTCTCCTCTTCCCCTTTGGTGCAACTGGTCCTGCTGCTGGATCCATGTATGAGAAGAAGTATGGCAGGGCCAGTGGTTCAGATGTTGCTATTTGAGATCCTAATTATGTCCTTGGATACCTCTCATCACACACGTGGCACACACACCCTTTTTGGGTGTACAAGAATGCATTTGCAGCAAATAACCATATTTACTTGTCCATATACCCACAGTGATACATAGACAGTACATCCTTCAGGTTCCCTCTCACACCTTCCCCTCCAGGACAGAGCTGACCACTTCTAACTAAGCAACACAGCTGTGCTGTAGAACAGGTAACACTGTTCCACTGACCCCAAGATCTGCATCTGAATAAACTGCATGAATATGGCTGTTAAACACATCTGTTGGGCAGAGATCAAAACCCATCAAATAAGTTGTTAAAGCAAAAACATCTTGTTTAAGTCTACTATGACTCCTAAAATGCTGATATTTCTACTGTCTTTCAAAGAGTTCATATCCTCTGGCTTTGCACAGTAGAAATCTGCAAGTGATTTCTACCACAGGCTACAACCAGCTCCAGACTAACCTTAGTTTCTTTTCAAGCTTTAATCAGAGAAGAGTGGAACCAATCCATCTAGTGCAGACTTCTGGTAATACAATTATTTAACCAAGGTCCTTTGTCTCCTTAAACTTAAAAATGCTGCACCTCCCAAACCCTTAAATGGATAAAAAATTAGGTTATCTTTTGGGATTATTCTGGTGTTGGCATGTCAGATTTTTCAGAGAGCTTATCTTCAGCACCAGCTCAACCTGCCACTTCAAATAAAACAGCAGGGATATTTTATTTTCTCATGGTCTGAAATCAGAGGTGTTCTTAATTAATTTTTCATTTAAAAGGCTATAAAGTAATTAAAAGAATGACAGGAGATGTGGTATATTACCAGTGCCAAGTATAATTCAGACAAACTGTCACTAGAAAATGCCTCTGACAATTCAAAATCCCCCAAAATCTATTATTAAAGCTGTTTGGACTTTTTCTTTCTTTTTTTTTCTTCCACTTCCCCCCGTCCCCATCAGCCACAATGTTAAACATAATCTCAGATCTAGCAAAACACAAATTACTGTGGACGCCTCTATTGTATTTTATTCTGTTCTCTGGCATTGGAAACCTCTTGGATATAGGGATTGTAGCCAACATCTCCACTCACAAAGTAGGGTGATTGTTGGGCAAACGATTTCTTCCAGCATGGCTGGTCTAAAGGACTGTATGAATCTCCCCCTTTCTCTCTCTCCTGTTTCTGTTCCCAGTTTGCAGAGTGATGTAGTAAGAGAGTTGTTCCAGCCAGTCCAACATCTCATTGCTCTAAGCTCTGGTATCAGCACTCTCAGTCTGGGGCCTTGTCCTGGTGACTCTGGTAAAAGGCTGAGAGTTCTTCGAAAACTTTTGAAAATGTGGTTTCCAAAGGGCATTTTGGAGGGTGGCGGCGGGAGGGGAATCATCTTAACACAAAAATGGAGGGGAAAAGGGAATGTTTTAGTGTAACAGAAAGCAAATGTACATTATTCTTTCAGTCTCTTCTTCATTTGGGGAGGCGGGGGGGTCAGGTCCTTCTTTTAAACCTGTCCATTTGGAGCCCAGCAGGTTAATCTGCTCTCCAGACCCCTCTCATAACCCTAAGCCCTGGAACTATTTTTTCAGACTATGCCTGAATAAACAAGTCCATTTCCATCCTTCAAACTCCTCCTACAAATTTTCTTTTTCTTTGGCTGGCATCCTACAAATAAGCATCCTGCTTTTTCATCATCTTCCAGCTCTCTCTTCAGTGAAGTTCTTGCTAATAAACTAAAAAATAAGCAGGGATTGACAGGATGTGATCCCTGCTCAGCTGTTCTGCAGCGGCTGGGTTTTAATTGCTCTGGGTCACCTTTTGCTTTCTATCCCCAGGCCAGAAGTCACAGCAATTTTGATGTAGGGTGCTTTTCTTCTGCAGTATTTGATGACCTCCTGGCAGAGGGGCCTTGTTGCTCTGCCAGCTCTTCCAGAAGCCAGTGCCCTTTTTGTGTCCTCAGCCTGCTGAGCACATGGGCCACCCCCAGACCTGAGAAGACCTCCACTCGTAGGCTTTGTGTCTCACATTTGGGTCTCTCTCAGGGAGCTTACTCTCACTTCTCATCACCTCAGTGTCACAGAGATCTGTGGTTGCCTGGACTGACCCAGGGAAAGGGAGTGTTTTCTTGGAGCAATGAAACTTCCTGCTCCTCACCGACTGCACATGTGGCTTGTCCCATGGGGAAGAGCAAGGAATAAGCTTAAGAGGGAGTCAGAGAGGGGCTTGCCTTTGAAGTAGAAAAGGCATGGAAAAGGGTATCACAAGGGTGGAGAAGAGGGATTGAGAACCCTGAGGGGAGAGAGCTGGAGGAGAGTTGCAGGCAGCAGTTCAGGTGGCTGCAGGACATGAAAATCCTCCCACTGCTCAGATTTGCCTAGCAACGCTTGGCTGACGGCATTGCTGGTGTTTTGCCATACAGATGCAGCATCTGATGGGGAATAGAGGAGAAGAGGGATATAGGGACGCATCCCAGCTATGGGGATATTTGTGCCTGGTACCTTGCAAAGAGGTTGCAGTGAAGGCACTGACTCCATGTTTGCCCCTGTCTGCTCATGATCCTCATACGTTGTCTGCCACCTTCTAAGGGATGGCTCTTTCACAGTCCCACAGTGCTTGGAAGTGAGTGTTGAATGGGAGCCCAGCTTTATGTCCTGACAGAGTCCCTCACCACTGTGTACACAGGGATGTGGTGGTGCCATCTGTGTATTCTCTAATCATAAACACCATCAGTGAAAACTGCTTGCCATAGAAAAGTGCTGGTGGAAATTAACTCTTTTGGCTTTTTTTTTATCTCTGGTCACAGCAAAGTTAAAATCCAGTTTTTGACCTACTTGCAAACCTTCAGGTCTTCTTGAGAGAGTGTTAAATATGTAAGACCCCCTATGAGTCTTCTATTCCAATACAATGGCACCAATCCCCCAGTTTTTGTGCCTCATGTGTAACAGGTTGTGATGTTAGACTAGTACAAGGTTCTCTGAGAGACTGAATGGTCCCCATGTGTTGTGGTTTCACGTTCGCCTATTTGTGATGGTTTCAGTGTTTGCTTTTCTGTGAGATAATGATTAGAAGAAAATAAAAAGTGAAGCAGGCCTAAACTTAAGAGTTACAAAAATAGTTTATTTACACACACTAAAGAATAAAGAAAAAAGGAAAAAAAATTGAAATTTTGAAAACACTTCTCTTCCCCCCACAATCTATTCACTTTCCCACAACAAAATCTTTTCATCACTCTGGGAGAGGAGCCTCTCTTGAACTCTCATGGAGACACTTACCACAAGAAAAAAAGACAGTCCTCTCGTGGTTCTCATGTCACAAATCTGCAGCTGTCTAGAAACTCTGCAGACTGTGAAAGCCCACCCATCAGCAGCCTTTCTCTGGCTACTCATGGGCCTTTCAGCTGGTTTGGGATACCATTTCAAAATGCTTATCTAGTATATGACAAAAATTCTCTCAGTCCACAACTTTGACCCGAATCAGCACTTCCCTAAACAACTACCAAAAAATAGTCTGTTCTCCATGGGTTTGCAAGAGAAGTCCAGGTAAAAATGTCCACTCCTCAATCCCTCCTTCAATAGCCTTATCAGTTCTTTTACTCCATGCTGTCTCTCTATTTCCAATCATAGTGGCCATCTGTGGAGGAAGGAAGGGATTAATATCTTGTCCAGGTTTTCTCTCTCTCTTGCCTCTTCATCTGCAGCTCACAGTGTCAAATTTCAAAGCAGTGCTAGTGTTGGGAGGGTGAGGGGAATATCTCATCCTTTCTCAGGCCAGCAGCACTGGCAACCAGAGCCCGGCCCCTGCCCCCTGCTGGCCACCACGGGCCGGGACACGGCCCGGTCCCCGCCCCTACCGGCTACCACAGGGCTTGGGACGCAGCCCGGCCCCACAGCCCACCAGCCCTTCTGCCGCCGCAGCCCCGGGCAGAGCAGTCCTGGGCGCAGCCAAGCCGCAGCCTCCCCTTCTTCCCCCCGCTGCTGCCAGCAACCAGAGAGCGGGGAGAAAGGGGGCCCACCGGCCTGGGCCAGGGACTGCTCCCCTCTCTGTGGGCTCCCACAGCCCCCGAATCACAGCCAGGCCAGACCACCCCTCCTCTCTTGGGAAAGGACAGCCAGGCGTGGCCCACCCCTCGGCCTCAGACAGAGATGTGGCCCAGCTGTATCTGCTTTGCTGGCCGGAAGGGAAAAGGGGCAGTCTTCCGGAGTTCTCTGATATTTCACCCTGTCCGTGTTTTCACGCAGACATGGTTCCATAACTTCTATGACTTCCTGAAAAATCACTTCCTGACCAAACCACCCCACCATGCAAGATGAGAAAAAGTCCCAAATCACAGACAGAGGCAAATGTCCTTGGCATCAATGGTGACAGTAAAGGGTGCTGACACCAGACCCTGGAGCTGGTCTTCAAAGACAGCTGTGAGGGAGGTCTAAGAAAAAAAGGAAAGGCAGCTGCTGGGAAAGGGAGGACAAAATCTGAAATGTATGGCAAGGCCTGCGGTGGAGAGATGTCTGTCTCCTAGGGTGAGAAACTGTAAAGCGGGAGGAGGAAACCCTGGGCCAAGCAGTGCAGTTGACAACCAAGAGGAGATCACAGCAAGGGCTGATATGTGTGGCTTTGTGTAGGGCGAAAATATCCATGGGGTGTGCTGGAGAGGATTTGTACTCATAGTCTCTGTTTAGTCCTCTTGTCCCTCTTCAGTTGTGGTTCACTGGAGCTAACAGTGCCTTCACCACAGCTGCAGGCCCTTTCAGCTTCTCTTCTCTCCTTTCCTCTGGTCTGCTTTGCCTGGAGAGTTTTTACTTCATCTTACAATATGTGGAATTGTGCTCCTTGCTCTGTCACTGCCAGCCCAAGTGAAATCCATCCAGGGCTTTATTTTCTGACTGCGCAGCATTTCCCAGCAGATGCAACACAAGCAAGAGCCAAGCTCACAGAGGAGCACTTGTGATTTGGCTGGAATGAGGGCAGGATCAAAGGTGTTGGGAGTGAGACACTTCCTCCTCAGCTTTCATGCAGCACTGTGTACACACTCAGCATTCAAGGCAAAGCTATTGTGAGCTTAAAGAGTGCACCAAGCCCCTCTTTCCTCTTTCCTCTTTTCACAGGACAGTGATTTCTTTGGCAGAGCAGAGAGGGGTTTGACAGGTCTCACCGGGACAAGGTTTTGAAACATGACAAGAATTCTGCAAGAAGACTCCTGGCACAACCACTCTGTCCTAAAGGCACTCACCCATTTTGTAGTATTTTGTACCAAGGACAGAATTTGTGTCCTGCAGGTGACAACGCAGTCAATGGGGGGAGTAAAAGAGACACATCTCAACCAAGCCCATCAGAGCAACCTAATCTCCTTTCCAAAACAGTCTCCATCTCTAGAAGGGAAAGGAGCATCAACTATCAGTTTATTTCTCAGGAGCTTAGCAGCATGTGCATTGAAAGGAATCATCTTCAGGCAAGTGTTCTTGCAGTCATGTTTGCACTGTTCTCCCCCAAGTTGCTGAAACAAGCCAAAAAGCTGAACACCACCCCCCATACTTGCTGTTATTCAAAAGAGTCAGCTTCAGCCCAGCAGAGTCCCTGTGCACCTGCTGAAGGACCTCCTTGGAGTGCACCATTGATTGCAAAATGCTGTCAGGGAAGCTTTGAAACATGGCTGAATGTTTTTGTCACAAGAATAAGGCAGGCTGATATGTAAATCTGCATGGTGAGAGTAATGCTCCCCCAGTGGTCAAGCCAAAGTTACACACAAAAAGAGATTATTTTCTTGGGGGGAAAAAAAAAGGGTAAAAAATAACCACCAAAAAAACCTCCAAACCACCCAGAAAGCTGAGAAAAACAGCCAATAAGTAGAAAAGCTGGTCTGCAAAGTGGTTAAGAAAATGTGGTTTTAACCCAGGAATGAGGTGAAAGGACAAAATATGACCTGCTCATGAAGAACCCCAAGAGCAGTGAGACTCATTTGTGGGCAGAAATCACAAGGCAGATGTTGGCAGCTCCCAAGAGGGAGGAACTTTTATAAATAAGTCAAGATCTAGTGTTCAGATAACTGTAGATTTCAAAGGGGTATCAGAATTATGTCCTTTAGCATATACAGCAAGACAGTCCAAACCCATTTCATATTTGTGGAAAACTGGCTAATCTTTGACTTGCTTTATATTCTGACTGAAGCAGCATGAAAATACAATTCCTAGGGTATTCATTTTAAAGAGAGTTTTAAAAAGGCAATTTTGTAGTAAGTTTAATTTTTGTTGTAGCATTTCCTTTCTTAGGGAAATACAGTGTTCCTAAGTACCTCACCTTCACCCCACAATGCATTTCTGTCAAAATAAGGCTAAATAACCTTACTAAACAAGAAAAACGTTTGAACTTTGTGATCTAGTCTCAGGGAACCTTATATATGCTTTCCATCTGTAAGATTTGCAGCAATAAGTAATGTCATAATGACTTTGGCATCTATTGACATGGCAAATTTAGTAACAGTGAGCCTGCAAGATCTCTCTGTGCACTGCCGCTTTTTCTAGGAAATTGAATCATATGTGTTTCTCCATGTAAAAGGCAGGAAATATGAAAATTTGCTGGAATTTTTCTCTGCTCTCTTCTGTCCAGGGGACCAGACTCCCAAGATTATAACCTCCAGCACTGAGCCATTTTGAAGCACTTTGCAAAGCCATTGCACAAAGAAACTGATTAAGGTAACTGAGCTAGCCTTCAGTTTGCCTTGTGTTTAGAAACCTTCTTGTCAAAGGGGCTAGAAACACAATGTGAATTCCTTAAATGTAAACCTATGTCATATCCAAGAAAGGAAAAAAATTTAAAAGACCCCTCTGAGCTGGCCTGCTCTCTGCTACTGAAACTAAACTATAGTTAGACTATAACTGCTTTTTCATTTGAAATGTCACCATTTACATTAACTTTCCACTCATTATGTTCTGTGACTGTTCATAGCGCTCTGTGTGATAACATTATGTCTATTAATAATCACAAAACACAACAAATCCCCATCACCTGCTTTTAACAGGGAGGCAGAGTAACTTTCTCATGCAATGAAAATTATCCAGAAAAATACATAGTGCACATTTCTAGAGTTTAAGACAACAGGAAGATTTTCTTTTAGGATTTAGTTTTATCTGACAACCAAGCTGGTAATATTGAATCCTCCTGAAATCTGACATCAAAAATTCAAGACTGGGTACCATTACCCTAGTCAAGCACTAGTCTTGGTAATTGTTGAGAAGTGTGGGAGTTTGACATCTCATTCACCTGAAAGTGTATCTGTAAAGTCACTGCCAATCTACAGGAGACTGAGGTCTGGGTTACAGTTTGAGATATTTTTCCCTTGCCTCTTCCTATGAGAGAGTTTGCACCCCCACTGGCCCATCCTTCCACGTGATTTGTCTCTCTCCTCGTCTCCCTACAAACCAGCCTTTCAGAAGGATTTCTGCTCCTCCACCTGATACTTCCTTTCCGCCCTCCTCTCAAGAGCCCTTTTCCTGGCTGGGCACTGTGATTTCTCCTTGCCTGAGAATGTGGCTCAGGGACCTGACTGGCAGAGCTGCTGGTGGGAGTCAGGCTGGATTATCCCTGCTGCTGCACTTGCCCATCAGCATGAGTAAGACTGATGGAAGATGCACAGCCCAGTAATCCCATGGTTGATGAGAGTAAATTGCCTCTACTTCCTTTCCACAGCAAGGGCCTTCTCTGTATCCCGTTAATGCACAGCTCTTGAATGCTCTTTATGATTGGAAGGCATTCAGTCCATTCATTATCTGCAATTAAAAAAAAAAAAAAAGAGAAGAAGAAAAAAAAGTAGAAACGACATTGCTGTTTAATTGCTTAAACCGTTTCTCATCAGCCAGATCTGGACTTGGTGCAACTCTTGCTCTGCTTTCCCATTCTACAGTAATTTCTTACCTTGATTAATTAATGTCCTCTTTTTTTGTTTGTAATAGATTACATTATCCCAATCTGGCCATAAAAGAAAAATGCTCTTCCTCACAGGGCTAATTAGCAGCCATGCTTGGCTGTCCCCAGCAGAGCAGACCTGGCTTTGTCTGCAGAAGTCTTAAAATAGTAGAGAAAGTGAAACTCCTTGTGTTAAAAAGCTGAAAATTTGCCATGTTGAGTTCACTCCCTCTCCCCATCTGCCAAGAAGAGCTTAGTAGGGATGTTTCTGAGTGCAGCTGGAAAAGGGCTCCTGGCTGCCATTCATTGCTTTGTTCCGTGGGTTTGCAAGTGGAGGGGCTGCTGGATGTGGGAAATGTGCAGGGGTTATCCAGCAATGGCTCCAAGGTAGGAAACCAGAGGGAGGAGGCTGGTGTCTCCATCAGGAGAGATCTCCCACTGGCACTAGTTTTGCCCCTTTTTCGATGCTCTAACACAGAGAAGCAGCACTCATGGTAGTTGTTAAAATGAAAAAGATACCAGAACAAGCCATAAGAGAGGTTGAAAGCAGTTTGCCTGGGAAAATAATCTCACAGGAATAGTGAAATATGAGCCATTATAAGGACATGATGGCTTCTATGACAGCCCTCCACAGGCTGACACAGACAGACTTCTATGTCAAAACAGCAGCTTGAACTATGGTCACATCTGGAGCAACTGTGTTTACACCACGCCTGTTATAATCCCCAGCCTCTAAAATGAAGCTTGATTGTTTAGTTTGCTTTTCTTTTTTCCAATGTGCCACTGACAGGTCAGCTAACACAACCCATGAGAGACAGAGTCCTTTAATACAGTAAAGCCATTCTGATTGCTGCCACATCTCATTAGTAATTCGTTACCCTGCTATTGTGACTTCAATTTCACAGCTCCCATTTGCACTCCCTCTGGTTAATCACATCCATTTTTAGCTTGCAGATCTTAATTGGTCATTTATTATGGCTCTGTCTATTTGATGGACACCGATTTCATCTCACCACCAATGCTTCTATACCACTGCTTCTCTGCCATCAACTGCCAAAACTAAAATCAATGAGAATTAAGTTTGAAGCTGGTTTGAAAACACAGGCATCACTCTAATTGATTCACTTTAATTGTTAATTGTCTCAGCCTCCTGAAGCCAGTGCTTCCATGCACCGGTACCACCTTGAGGGATGCACAAGGTTATGCTGCTCCAGCCCTGGCAGGCAGCTACACCTGAGAGATCAGAATGGCCCAGAGCTGCAGCCCCCATGACCTCCAGCTCAGGAACAGCAGAGCAACTGCCTGGCACCTGTGTCTATCACCAGCAGAGCCTGCAAGAGGATCCCTGGAGAGAATAAGAAAGCAGCGAGCTGTGCTGCTCCCTCTGACCTTCCATGGGGAAACACAACCTGTCCACACCAGAATCCAGGACCGTCACTGACTACAACAAATCACTTAGTGCCAGAAAAATGGCTATGGCCAGCAGCCCAGAGGGCACCAGGCTGTGCTACACCTGTGAGCATAAAAAGAATTGTCATGGCTGTATAGGTGCAGCTGTTGTGTTTGATCACATGAGCAGAATGAGGCTTTGAGGGACATCCAGTATCTTCTATTGGTCTGAGTCACGTTGCTGGGGACAAGATCACTGATGACCTCCTGTTGTGCACCTGCAGGTGGCCCTGGAGGCCGCTTGCTTGTCCCCAGGCAAGCTGCAGCAGAAAACAACAGGCCATGGCCTGAATTAGTAGAGGATGTCACTGCCCCTAAGTACAGTGACACTGGAGTGACAGGGGCAAGGCTGGGTGTCCATGTGCCACCACAGGTGCTGCACTGGCTATAGGCAGCTGGGATGTGGCTTGTGCCACTGTGGATTTGCTGCTCCAACAGCTCCTCTGGGTTCAGAGGGGCGGTGGCACAGAGTTGGGCCCAGTGTATATGGGGGCTGTACATCTCCTACAGGGCACTAGGATATGAGGGGGACAAGGGGAAAGCAAGATCCTGCACTGGAAGAATGTTATGTAAACAAATTTTGAGTCCCATACCACTTCATATGAGCTTTGCCCTCTGTCAAATATGTGACTGGTAAATGACTATAAAATGTAGGTGTGATTTGCAAGACTTAGGTTTTGCTTGGTCTGCAATGGTGCAAAAGCCCAAATTACTAATTAATACCAGAATTACATCCATATATAAAAATAGCAATGTCTAGGTGATGACATTAACTTGTGACTGGTAGGCTATTGCCCGTGCCAAAGAAAAAGAGACTGGGATCCATATTTACCATTGCAATATCCAGGCTTGAAATATAAAGGAGAATGGATGTAACAATAAAGACTGTTGGATTTTCCAAATCAGAGATGGAATTCAGTTAAATTACAATTTCAGCTCCTTGCCCTTCTTGAAGATAGTCCACTGGGAAAACAAAACATCAGTACCTTTATCCCCATGCACAGAAAAATAGTTCCAACCAATGGTGAGCCTGCAAGACAATGTGAAAATATTGGGGAGCCAGGAGGAGAACAAAGCAGACCCACAATGAGATGAGCTGGTAATATTTCTCTCTCAATAGCATTTCCAGGACAGAGAGACTGAGCAGGCTGAGAAACTGACTTTCCTGATTCCCTGACCTCTGTCAGGGCACCAGAAATTTAATATCTTCCCCTCTGTACCTCTTAAATTTTCATCTGAGCATTTTGCTGTTAGCATTTTTCCATGTTGACAGCTATATTTCTGGAACACTTCTAGCAGATACCTGAGCACTTTGGAAAAAACCCCCTGGCCACACAGCTCTTAAAATATGTCCAGCTTTTCTAACTAGTGGAAAGGTTTGCTAACGTGGATGGAGAATTTCTTTAAAGAGCAAAGAAGGTGATAACAATAATAGGGGAAAAAATCTTGGAATGTGCCAAGGTCAGACCATAATGATCTGATGAAATCTGACCCTGGATAAGACATGGAAATATGAGGTAGTATACCTGGGGCTAATCACTCTTATTATACCTTTCCTGTAGTTCTTCCTAAAAATGGAAAAAAAATGTGAACCTAGGTTACCTGACACTTAATTTCAAAGCATGCAGGGAAATCTATAGCAGGCTTCTTAAATGGCCTGATATATTACTCCTGTCAAAGGAAAAATTACAAGGCACAGAGGGCATCCATGCTTAGGGAAGGCTGTGCTCAGGGGCTTTCAGAGCAGATATTTTTCAAATGCTCCTGGGAATGCATATTCTGTGGGAATGTGTACTCTATGGAAAGTCAATTACATATGCTTCTCACATCCTTTGGTCCCCCAGGAGCTGCCCTAAACTTCAGCAGTGTGGAACTTTATAGACTATGTCATATCCTTCAAGCAAGGTAGCTCCAGTCTGTCAGCCTCACGGTCACACGCACATGGCGCAGCCGTGGTGCCTCCAGCACGAGGTGGGCTGTTTCATGCTCACCTGCCTCCATGTGACTTGTTCCTGTCATGGATAAAACACAGCCTGGCAGTGGAAATCTGCTGAGATAAGTTTCAGATGCGTTGCCCAGGAGGCAGCTCCCTGCCCCTCACCGTGACGTGCAGCCCCCTGTGACACACGGTGACCGGGATGCGACTACATCAGGCCACCACCAGCCATGGGCACCATTGATCATGGCTGTGGTGTCCACAGCCTGGCTGCAGCTGAGGAGTGACAAACTGAGCTTCTCCCTTTGGTTGGGAGAGAGTGCTGGGCCCTCCACAGCAGCCGGAGGAGCCGGATGACCTATGGCTGCCTTGTAAACATTCCTGCACATCACAGCCTATTTGCACACATCAGGCATGACTGTTTCCAATGAGATGCCATCTGGAATAAAGGCAACTTCAAGCTCGTATCTGAGCATTCAGACACATTTAGAAAGCAGACAGGAGTGTGGAAGTTAACATTCAGATATTTCCCAAGCTCATATACCTAGGAGCCAAATGCTCCAGCTAAACAGATTGTGCCCTATTAAATCAAAACAGTGCATTGTAAAAAGCTTAGCCCACAAGTTGTCATCTAGGTCATGGTTACACAACAGTGTGTACAGTGGCTATGGATATTCTCCCTGCATTCTCAATAAAAACATTCATGCCTTCCTACCTTCCTCACCTAACCCCAGCCACATTTCAAGGAAAGAGGGATCAGTTTCATAGGAGGACAAACAACATGGCAGGCACTCTGTCTGAAGCGGTCTTTTGCCCTGGGGTGCTTCTGTGCTCACACAGTGCACCAAATACAGATGGGGTCCCCACCTACATTTGAATAACCAAAAAAAAAACCAAACCAAACCAAACNAAAAAAAAAAAAAAAAAAAAAAAAAAAAAAAAAAAAAAAAAAAAAAAAAAAAAAAAAAACCCCAAAAAAAAAAAAAAAAAAAAAAAAAAAAAAAAAAAAAAAAAAAAACCAACAAAAACAAAACACAACCCCTATGATAATCTATCAGCTTCTTACAAATTGATATGTGAATGTGCTGGTTTTGGATGGGATGGAGTTAACCTTCTCCTCGGTGCCTGGTGTGGTGCTGTGCTTTGGATTTGTGCTGAACACAGGGCTGATAATACAGAGATGTTTTTGTTACAGCTGAGCAGGGCTTGCACAAAGCCAAGGCCTTTTCTGCTTTTCATCCTGGCCTTCCTGGTATGGGGGAGGGGGCTGGAGGTGCAGGGGAGGTTGAGAGGAGACACAGCCAGGACAGGTGACCCCAACTGACCAAAGGGATATTCCATACCACATGACATCATGGTCAGTGTATAAAGTGGGGGGAAGAAGGAGGAAGGGGAGCACATTTGGAGTGATGGTGCTTGTCTTCCCAAGTCACCATTATGTGTGATGGGGCCCTGCTCTCCTGGAGATGGCTGAACTTCTGCCTGCCATTCCTTGTTTCGCTTTTCTTGTGTGCACAGCTTTCCCCATTAACTGTCTTTATCTCAGCCTAGGAGTTTTCAAGCTTTTACTCTCCCGATTCTCTCCCAGTCCTGCTGGTGGAGGAGTGAGTGAGCAGCTGCATGGGGCTTGGCTGTTGGCTGGAGTTAAACCATGACAGTAAGATAAAGTCAAAATCTATTAACCAAATTCTCAGGTAGATTAAAGCCATTTTAAGTCACTATAGCAACAGAAAGGGCTTCATAATTACAGCAAATTATATTTATAGTCGCTTCAGGGAAATGTCCTTAGACCTCTCTTCTCCAGTTAATTGATGGACATTTAACTTTAAATATTGAACATCATTGGAAAGACTACAATAGATCTTCCTTCTTTGTATACTCATAGCTACCAACTAAGCTGACATCTACTTTTCTTATTTTCTGGACCCGTAGATATTTTCCTGTGCAGGTACATTTAAGCTTCCTGGGAACTGACCTGCTCTTTCTAGCAGATCCTTCAGAGCTGCCTGGTGTTTACAGGCAGCAAAACATTGTTGTGGTGCAAAAAAGGAAAAGGTGACAGTCTTGAGAGAGAAAGGCTAACGAACTCAAGGATATCCTTTTCAAGGATACCTTGCATAGCAGAGGGACATGGTGTTGGTGTATTTATCCAAATCTATAATGTGGTTTCTGTCAAGGTATCTAAGCATTACATAATGGATTTAAAACAAGATCAGTGGCCTGGAACTGTAATTTAAAACTACTTAGGCTTTGAAGGCTCAGCCTTAGCCTGTCCCACTTTGGGAGAGATGCAGCAGTGCAGTGCACAGGGATGTCTTAGAAGTGGCATTAAAAAATCAAGGAGCCACTTTTGAGTCATTGGCAGGCAGATGCTGCCCCTGGTTTGCCAAAGCCAGGCTGGCTTGGTGCATGGAGCATCGAGTGCTCACCCCTCAAGCCCCTAACTCAGTTGAGTAGGTCTGGCTCTCATGGAGCAGCACAGGGAAGAGAGAAACATCAATTGGGATATGTTGTCATGGGAGAACCAGAGGGAATTTGTTTATCCTTCTTTCATACTCCAAGTGGCTACTCAGTTCTGCTTCTCCTCCTGGCTGGGGCAGGGGGAGGCATGGGCAGGGCACCATAGAATGGGACTTGTTGTCCCCACAGCACCTGGCCAGCCAAATATATCTCCATCACTCATTTCCTTTGCACTGGTCTCAGGAATCTGCTCTCTGGTAAAGCAAGCCCCAATTCCAATCCCAAACAGAAACATTAGACTTTTCTTTCCCCATTCAGTGGAAAATCCTTTCAACATTTGCATATCCTGAAGGCTCATGCATCACTCACCTCTTGCTCTTCAATAACTGGAGCAGAAGAAGCTTTCTTTCCTCTCAAAGTATAATTTCCAGCTGCTGGCCAAATTTTATTGTCCTTCTCTGGATTTTATCCAGCTTTTCAGCAGCCTTTAAAGAAACACAAGTTTGGGCCTGGCACACAAACTTCTCAGGGCCCAGTTCCTTGGCACAGCTGGTGCTCTACTGGCACAGCCAAAGGTGGCAGTGTCCCTCTTCACCACTGCATCCCATCAATTCCCCTTTACCTTTCCTGGTCCTGTGTCCCTCACTAACACAGGGATCTGGAAAAAAGGCAATTTTTTTTCCCCTTCTGAAAATGTTTGCTGATCAAAATCACACAGACCAAGACTGGAACCAGAGAAAGCAGAACATTCCTGTGCACCTGAGAATTTGAGCAAGAAGCAGCTGCCTCTCACCCCAATTCCTCCACCTTTCTCCTTTCATGTAAATAAAGTTCTATGTGGTTCTTTGATTAATCTGAGTTTAATATAACTATAGTAATAAATGCTATTCTTCACAAAGACAGATGTATTCCATAATCCACAACCCTTTACATTGTTTAGGTGGTAAAACCACAGCACAACTTTTGCCCATTCATGCCTTCAAGGCAGTTGAAAGAATTTGTGCAGGAGGGGGAATTGATCCTCCAGAAACAATTCTGAAATATTGTTTTTTCTTTCTACTTCATAATTAAACTAAGCACTGCAGCATTAGCATTTCCTGCATGGTGGATATTGTCTGTCCACCCCTAATTAAAATGCACTTCCTTAACTGGGATGTACCTACTATGTAGGCTAACTAAGTGGCCCATCATTTTCTTTATGTACTCTATTACACATGCAGTATACTTGGTGCACCTAATTATATGTAGTTCTTGGTAGGCTGCTGTTCATCTGAAGTTGTTGTCAGCATTGATAACACCACTAATACTCATCATATAGCTGGGTTGTAATTATTTTAGCACATGGTCTTTGTGCTCTGTCCTAAACCCACTCACATCAAAGGCTTACAGGCTGCAGCATCATCCCCAGCTCAGCCAGCAGATACCCAGCCCATTTGAATTTTGGGGTTCAGGGGCCAAACACCATCCAGAAGCTTAAGCTCAGAAAAATACTACAGAGTTGAAAAACCTGCCTGAATGTTGCAGCAGCCCTTTCACTAGAGGGTAGAAATGAGCAGAAACACAGACTTCTTGTTCATCACAGCATGAAAAGGGTCCTGGTTTATTCCTCTTTACAGCTTAGCCATCCTGACTCCAGCTATTGACTGACTCTGGTTGCAGCAAGCTCCTGCTGTAAGTTTCCCTTGCAGCCTCTGACTGCTGGTTATTTCATGCTAAACCATGACTTCATGTATTATTTTGCAGACTCTGAATGCAGGCTTTTACCTGGCTAGACTGTGACTGCAGGTCCCAACAACAGGCTCTAACTGCAGACCCAGACTGACCTCACAGCAGTGACTCTCTCTCCTCAGGATCTTTCTTTTTCATGATTCTCTCATTCCTTCTTCCCCAAGGTTCCTCCTCCTTCATGATTCCCTTCTCCTACACCTGCATAATAGAAAAAGAAGTCATGAGCTTTGTTTGCCAGTTGTAGGTGCCTCTCCAAGCTGCCACAGCTGAGTGCAAAGACTCTGAGTGCTCACTGTGGCTTTTGCCCCAGTAATGAAATAATTTTGTGGTATTAATAAAACTTTCAATGAGAGTAGAGGTTTTTCAGGTGATAATGAATGGCCCTGGAGGAATCTCTCTGTTCACAGGTGGAGATGGAGCTTGCTTTGCTTCCTTCCTCCTAGGCTTTCCTGGCAGAATGAGGCCTGTGACCCTGGGGTCAGAGAATCACAGAAGGGTTTGAGTTAGAAGGGAACTTTTAAATGCCATTCAGTCCAACCCCTGCAATGAGCAGGAGTGTCTTCAACTCGATGTTGCAGTGAGTGTTCTGGCAGGAGTGTCCCCAGGAGCTTGCTGCAGGAAATGCTCCAGCTTTGTCCTGCAATGCCACCATGCTTGCAGTCACATCGAGAAACGTTTTTCTTTCACTTTGTTTTTTTCCAGAAATTAATTTGCCAAGAACCAAGGGAAATAGTTACATCTAATATGGTGAGCTCCCAGGAGGTGGAGGGGCCTGGGAAATGGGCTCACCTGGGCTTAATTTCAGCTCTTCCTTGCAATCCTCTTTTAAAGTCAACACTGCAGTTCAGCCCTGTTCTCCTCTTCTGCTTCCCACCCTACAGTGCAGCCCTGCTGATGGCAACATGTCCTGTCCTGCTATGTGCTGTGTGACCTGGGCCATCCTAGGGCACCCTGCAGACAGAGTTTGCCCCATACTTGCCCACCTCTCTCCCACTGCCCACAGCGTGGTACCCCAGGAGCCTTGTGTTGCTGGGATAGTTCTGTGGACCTTCTCTCTAGAGAAGGAAGCAGTTGTTTGGGAAGGCACTCAAAATGCAGAACAACACAGAGGAAGGAATCAGAGTTCCACATCTGTTCTGCTGTGAACACTAATCAGTTTTAATATAAAGCATCAGTCACAGCCAAGCCCTGCTACATAAAATACCTCTGCATACAGAAACAATTCTTCAATCTTAATGAAGTCTTGCACAGGAAAGCTGTTCATCTTCTGCTCAGCCAAGAGCAAGGAGGTGGAGATGAACTTTAGGTGGCAAGCCCCAATAAATGGGCCTTTTTGTACGGTCATCCTGCATCGGGCAGGTACGTGGCTGCAGCTAAGGGGCTTTCAGCAATCCCCACAGATTTAGAAAGCCTGGAGAAAAGTCTGTGGATCCCAACACGGATACTACTTCTCCCCCTGAATATATCCCTGAATAATATTCTTTCTTGAACATTATTACAGTTGTGCCAAAGATGCATAGTTGGGGGCTGAATTCCACTTTGTGCTTGGTGCTATCCAGATATAGCAGAGATGGATCTTGCCTGAAAGAGACGGGGTCATTTTAGATACTTTTGTAGCAGGATGCTGTCACAGTAGAGCAAGTTCAGAAGGTCTGTAATTAATGTTAAAACAAAATGTTCAGGGTTTTCTAGAGGGCATTCATATTTTGGGGGCTGAAGGACTCAGGCACGAAATCCATGAAGAGGAAGCCAGTGTTTTCCTACTTCTCCACTCCTCTTGCTTGTGACAACGGCTTCATCTCTATCCCTGTGCCAGGGATCTTCCAGGAGCAGTGCTGGGGAGAGGCCCTGAAATTAGTGCAGTGGGAAGCCCTTTTCCACCAAGATGAAAGAGGCTGATAGGTCTTTATTGCAATGAAATGGTGTTTTCAGCCTTCTTTATCACAGATTGCACAGGAAAGTTTTGTCATAGGAAAGAACCTCTTTTGATCAGTCAGCTAAACTTCTTGGAAATGGCACACGGACACAAGGACTTCTCTGTAGACTTTTTTTTTTTTTTTTTTTAAAGGGCATCGCAGAATGGCACTGCTTTTATGGGGAACTTTTTTTTCTCATTTCCAATTTAACTTCTCTTTTCATCAGCCGTGAAGCACTGAAGCAGCTGGACTAAATGATCATTGTAGGTCCCTTCCAACTGAAATCCCTTCCCTTCCCTTCCCTTTCCCTCCCCTCCCCTCTCCCTTCCTCCCCTCCCCTCCCCTCCCTTCCCTTCCCTTCCCCTCCCTCCCCTTCCCGTCCCTTCCCTTCCCTTTACAGTGATAAGACTTTTCAGACAGGAGACTATGTCTGCTGCAAACAGCCAGCCATGGCTCCTAGTTAGCACCTCATAGGCATCTGCAGGAATGGTAATTTTTCTTCTGTGAAGAAAAGAAGAAATGTTTCTTTTTGTGAAGAAATTGGGTTAGTATGACCTTTTATGAGGAAAAAGTGAGCGTTAAATAATTGTGATGAGAAATGTTTGCAGCGTGGTCAGGTCTGAAATGAGCAGAGCAGTGTGGGAGTCATGGCAAGTGAGTCTCTTCCATCAGTTTGGAACAGAGATGAGAAGGAAGAGGGAATAGGCAGCCTGGGATTATCTCTGAGTTAAAGGAGTTATTGGTTCAGGTAGTATGATGGCCTAAATTAAAGAGATGATTCACCCCTCTTAGTTGTTTTAAAGTATCATTGAGGACTTTGATTCTTTTTTAGAAACAAGATTACCAGCTGTGCATCACAGGGAGCTGGGTGAGCTGGAAGATGAATGCTGCTGAGAGATTCATGCACCAGCTGAAATGAACTCGGTGCAGAAAGAAGAAATAAAATCACCAGTCATGAATACTGCACAGCAAACAGCATCACATCCCTTCAGGCATTCTCACACCTTCAATGGGCACATTTTGTAAAGCTCACTCAGGTGAAAAAAATTAATATTTTTTTTTGTTCTCCACCCGAAGTCCCAGTGACAAACTGAATTATCACTCCTGGGGGCAGCAGGTGAAAAATCATCTTGATTCTTTTTCTGTCTTTGCTTTTGAAACCACCTGTTTCAAAACAATTGAAATTCTGTTTCCACTGGCCTGTGAAGAGCTTTAATGCTCCATTTGCCCTGAAAGAACGTGGCCTCTTCTTCCTGTCAAAAGGAGCTTAGTGCATCTTCCCAAACTTTGCCCTTAACCACACCGCCATGGGGTAAAACAGAACTAGGAAATCGCTAGGGAAAAGAAAAAAAGGTTGCTCTTTGAATACTGGTGGATCACTAAGGTTAATTATAATGCCTTTATGCACTGTTTTGGAAGGTACCAGAACATGACAAGCTATGGCACTGAGCTGTTTACACAGCAACACCATGTAATTGTTCAAAAAAGACACAGTACCAGGCTGTTCCACAAGAAGCTACCCCTTTATTTAGCCATTTCTTTCAATAGCAACATTTTCTCTACTGCTAAGATCAACAGCTAATTTCTTCTAGCCCTCTTTGTCAGGATTGATGGGGTCAGGAAATATTTCTGTCAATCTTCTCTCACCAAGTGTTTCAAAGTCATATCTCTTCTCCAGTAGTGTTTTATTTGGAGGGTGATCAGTTAAAAAAAAAATAGTAAAAACCAACCACAACCCCACTCCACACACCACCACCCTGGCCCCCTCCCCCCCCCCCCCCCCCCCGCCCCCCCCCCCCCCCCCCCCCCCAAAAAAAAAAAATCAGGGCAAAGAAGGACTATCCAATTCTTAACTATGATTCAAGACTGACCTTATGTAAGTGGACTGAGAGAGGAAAAACTACCCACCTGTTCTGTTCCAGCAGGGCTTGCTGTTAAGATATTTTGGATATCAGCTTTCATTGTATAAAAACAAAACAAAACAAAACAAAACAAAACAAAACAAAACAAAACAACAACAACAACAAAAAAGAGCACCACCCTCTGTCTGCCATTCTGGGGTTGACTTTGCAGTTCTGGCAAATTTTACTTGCAGCCAACTTCAGACTAAATTCCACGTCTCTTTCTACCCTAAGAGGAAAGTAAAGCTCAGATGCTGAGTTGGATGACACGAGGTTTGAAGCTGTGGTTTTAGGTTGATTTTAAGAGAGTGTGAATGCAGCTGAACTTGGGGGCAGTGTAGATGGAACATGCTTGCTCTGTTGGGATCCTTCCTGCCCAGATAGTGACAGTGCTCCTTGCTTGTGCTTCATATTGCCCCAAAGGCAGGCAGCAGACAGCAGCTCCCACAGAAATCCTGGTCCCCTTCACCTGGGAGGTGCTCCAACTCTGGAGCTAAGTGTGGCCAGCTCAGACAGGCTGCCCTTCCCCACCAAAGAAAGGGAAAGGTCACTGAAGTAGCCAGGAACTGGCAGGGCTGTTTTTATACCTGATGTCCCAACCAAGAAAGACAAGCTGGTAACAACATATTTCCATTAATTCAGGCAGCACTGAATATATTGAAGGAATTGCACAGTATTCATGGTTTGTGTCAGCTGGGAAAGGGGTTGAATTCATGCAACAAATTATTCAGAAGAAATTGTTTGCCAGACTCTCATTATGAGTTCTACAGAACAGAGGAGTTGATACATCAGATACAATTAACTTCATGTTATAAAACCCTTTTGGGATGTAAACACTAGACCCTGCCAGCCCCACTGTACTGTAAGGGGCTGGTTGCTTATGATTTTTACAGGAACCTATATCTATTCCTCCTGTGTGTGTCTGCAGGGAGCAAAACCCTTTAAAACCTGGGAGATATTGTCCACTCTGTGTCTGAGGAACAGAGCAACACCTCAGACCAATGCAACTAGAATCCAAATGTGATGTTTGAGTAGGACTAAGCATTTCCTCAAAGCAGTCAGATATCAAGCTCAAAAGCTTTAACACTGAAAAGGATTTTCAATTGGGTTGCAGCCAGCAGGATTTTGCTGAAGGCAAAGCTAGACCAACACCTGTCTGCTTTTTGAATTGGATCCCAAATTACAAGGTATTTGCTCAGTGCAGTTAATAAATCTCTTCAGGACAAGACACCTGCATTCTGCTCAACGCAACATGGGCTCTGTGGCCAGAGCAGCAGTCCACAATCTGTGGGGTCAAGTGCAATTGGTTCACAAAAATGGGAAAGCAACAAAGCAGATTCAGCTGACACCAAAATGTCCTACAGAGTCTGTACTGTTTCACCAGATTGCTTGCAGCAGCTCAGAAAATCTTACTCTTGCCTTTTTTAATGCACTGTGTTGGACTTTTAATGCAAATTTATATTCTTGTCAACTTCTATTTTTTTAGTCATTTTCCAGCTAAACTTCATTGGCCAATATGAAATGTATTTTTATCTTATGGGGACCTCAGTTAAAAACAAAAATAGCAATGGAAATTGTTTCATTTTCTTAACAGCCAGGGAAATAAACATCAATTAGTTGCACCACTCTGCACAGAAGGAATGGGAGAATAAAGAGAGATGAGTCCTGCAGCTGAGGGGAAAGCGTTTCTCGAAGCAATTTGGAAGGTGAAGTTCATCATAAGTGCTCAGAGGCCAACACTGTGTGTTCCTAGCGAAAATATATGTTGGGCTTTTTCAGTATCTATTGCTATCATTTATTCAGAAGGAAGTTTTTAGTGCTTTCAAGGTAAATGCTGATTTTAGAGTAATTCCATTTAATTAACAGAACCTGAAATTATGTTTGCATTAGCAACTAGCAAAAGACAGCCTCAAATCACTGTCATCATTCCCTGAACTCTCACACAAAGGACACTTAAAAATATATCACTTCCTGAGGCAGAAAAGCAAAGCACATTAAAGGAAAGAAAACCGAGAGGCATCCTGCTGAGATAAGCATCCTCCCTCTCAGACTTGCTTTCTTCTTTCTAGAACAGCAACTCTGATGGTGACCATTAGAATAACCCAGAGTGGTGGTTTAGTTGCCCAGCCTGTTAACAGCAGGGATCAGATTTGCTTCACATCCACACACATTGCAAAGAGGGGCAAATGCTCTGTAAAACACTACTTGTAACTACTGGCAATATACAGCCATCATTTTGTGCTGCCAGTGCAGGGCTGGTTCAAGAAATAGCTGAGATTTTGGCGGTGATGTACCTGCTCCCAACAGCCTTAGGAAAAGGAAAGTTCCAAAAGGTATCACTGTGTTGTCTCAAATGTCTGAAGTGCCCAACTTAAGCAATTCACATTGAAATAAGAAGTGGAGGGCCAAGCTCAAATAAAGAGGAGGTCAGGGTGCATCCCCCAGCTCTAACGTGGCTTAGAAATATCATCAGTCATTAAGAAGCATCAAGTTCATGCAGCTTGTACAAATGCAAACTTGTGAAAGCAGAAGCAAAAAGACCACGCAATTGTCAAACTTGGATGACTCACACCAAGCAAAAGCAAGGCAGGGAGCAGTCTCCCTATATTGGGCAGGCTGAATAAGCAACTGGGGTTTCCATTTTTCTCAGAGATCAAAATTCTCTTGCAAAGGAGCTCCTGGGGTTGTGCATGTGGGCTGGTGCATGACTGGGCAGATATAGAAAAGAAGGCAGAGGTGGAAGCACTGAAATCCACATCAAGAGGAAGGAGTAGTTTTGGGGCAGGGTCAAAGAGAATGAAAAGGAAAAAGAGAAAGGCTCTGTGATTGCTGGAGAAGTTGAGAGTAGATAATGTCAAGAATTAAGCTCTCCTCCTAAATTTCACTGAGAAACCCTTTTTCCTGTGGAAAGTCACTGTGATACTTTTAAACAGGGATAAGAGGGCAGGGCCATGGAAACTTGGTGACTTGCAAGGAGATACCTAGTGGTGGCAGCTGTTTCCTGGGCCTCCTCCTCTCAAGATGGCTCAGCTAAATGTAAATTGAGTACAAGCCTGTACCAGGGTCAGGCAAATGAGCAGAGAACAGATCCCACCATGCTCTCAGAGGTGCCTGTGTGAGGCACATATTAAAATCAGGAGGACGTTTGCTTTAACGTCTGCAGGAATTTTAATTGGCACTGCTAATTGAATCTGAAGGGGGGCTTTTTAAAAATTCAACTAAGCAGATTAGCACAGTGATTTGTAGGAGAAAGCTGTTGCTTGGCCTTAACAAGTGGGAGGTGCTGTAAGAACTGGAGTGCAGGTGAGACACTGACTGGTGACTAAGTGGGTGTCTCAGGAACATGGTAGGTTCCCTTGCGGGTTTTGAGGTCCAGAATTTGGCTCCTCAGTATTTGTAATTCACTGTGTGGAGTCTCTATCTACATCTGCTTCAACCTGCCCATCAGGTTTGTGCCCTGCTACAATTAAAGTGCAAGTTTTAAACCTCACTTCAAACAGGCTTTCCAGCCATTCCCAACGTGTCCTAGGGAAAATAACTACAGGAGATGGGATCTGTAGGGATTTTTTCCCAGGATAAATTGTGGCTCAATAAAATGCATAACAGGAAAAAGCATTAAAGGAAAATGTTTGCCACTGTAAAAACCATGATTTAGCAGGTAACAGATTTAATGTTGCCTGTGTGAACTATATTGTACTCTCCCCCACCCCATGAGAGTGGTTGATGGCAATGTCATAAACTGCTTTTTTTTCTACAGTGCTTATGTCTCTCTTATGGAAGAAATTTGATTTTCTAACTGCATAATATTTAACTATAATGTATTGTTAATGTGAATTCCTTATAAGCAGCCTGGATGGCAAATGCTGAGAATTTGAAAGCGGCTGTGTAATGTTATTTGGGATGCTTGAACTGCAAAAGTTTGTGTGCTGAGTAATTTTCTCTGCATGTAGCAGAACACAGTAAGAAGTATTTGCAGAATATAGTACAGAGTGTTATTGAGAGAGAGAGAGAGCGAGAGAGGACTAATTCTAGACTGGGGTCTGTTTAAACCAGTGCCTTCAGGAAGGGAATCTGCAAGGGGTAGCCAAAACATGGCACTGCATCAGGATATTCCATGTACATTTCATCCAGAGCCCACTGCAGGATGGGTGCCCACGAGAGAGGAGGGTCTGGCAGCTGCCATAGGGGCAGTGCCAGTGGAGGCAGCTGCTTCCTTCTCCTACCCCAAGCCCTGGGAGCACCTGTGGTCCCAAGCCACCAGCACTGGGGCCTCGGAGAGGTGGGGATGTCAAGGTTGGTGTAGCACTGAGGAAAGAGGAAATAGAAACTGTTTGAGGGATACTAAATCTGAAGTTAAAGAATGGCAGCAGAGGCAGCCACCGTCATGAATCTCTCTTTGGACTGGGCCAAAGCACTTAAATCCAAAGTAGTCCCTCCATGTGGGGTCCACTATAAATATCCACAAATTGCCTTTAACATGAAAGAACAGGAACTTGTGGTGATCCATTTGAAAAGCAAAGAATCCTGTTTGGCTCTGTGGAAAAAGCAGAGGAAGGGAAGCTGGTGCTGTTGTCAGTCCCTGCTGTGTGCCTTCCACCCAGCACTGTGAAGTTTCAGGCTGGATTGCCTCGTCACACCGCGGCAAGAGCAGGCCAGGTCCAAGGAGGGCAAATCCTTCAGGTCCCACTTCTAACTGAAGTTGTTTGATGTTAAACTGAAAAGAAAAAAATCTGTGTTAAAAGGAAGATCAAATGACCCCACCACCCTTCTGCCAGAGGAAGAAGAGCTATGGAATATTTTTAGGTTTTTGAAATTCAATGGTTTGCACTTCATGATTTTCTGTGGAGAAGAGAGTGAAATGGGGAGAAAAATCTTCCTTAGGCTTTCATTCCCCTGTGTCATAGCAAGCCTCTTCCAATCCTTTGCATCACAGAATACAGAATAATGTAGGTTGGCTTGGAGAAGTTCAAGTCTGACTCCCTGCTCTGAGCAGGTCCAATTACATGGGTTTGCTCAGGGCCATGTTCAGCTGAGGTTTGAGTATCTGCAGGGACGGCAATCCCAGAGTCACTCTGATCCCTGTTCCAGCACTTATTGTGAAAAATCCATTGCCCTATTAAATAGAGAGTCACAGAAATAAAGATTTTCGACCGTGGCATTTTCCCATAAAAATATTGAATCCATATTTTCTCATCCCATGATGTCAGAATACTAAAAACAAAATCAAGGGATAATAGCAGATGCAATAAAATATTCCAAAATGAAGTGCAAAACATTTTTACTGTGTGTTTTTTGTCAGAATCACACAGTTCTCACAAGGTTTTTTCCAGCTTTGACAGAAAGGCATGTTCTTAGGATTTGTTGCCTGGTCTAAATCTTTCCAGTCAGCTCTGACTAGAACTTTGGATAATGTTACTTTGTGATGGGATCCTGGCATACAGCCCAGAGCCGTCCTCCTTGCTTGGGCTCTGGAATAAGAGCTGGTGATGACATGTTTGATTCTTTAACCCCTGTACTGGCTCCTCTGCCATTGGAAAGTCTCTAATCCAAACACACTGCTCTGGGGAATCCCAGAACTGGGAGATTGCTCCATGCACTGTGGTTTTCTTTGTTTTGGCAGGCACACTTTAATGTGCAATGCTGCTGTTTACAGCTCGGTATGTTCATCTGACATTGCTCCCTTCTTTCATTGTTACACACTTCAATTTTAGGGACTGGATGAAGTTTTCTGTTTTGCTTTCATTGTTTCCAGGTCTTTCAAAGGGCCTTGGTATTGATTAAAAGATAGGTATACTGTCGTTGTAAGACATGAAAAAAGGATGAGGGACACTAAATATTTCAGAAGGCAAAGAGCATAGAAAAAAAGGCTTTATTGTCTAATTCTTACTACTTTTATAAGATGTTCTGATACAGACTTAACATGATTGGTGAATAGAGTTTAGAGAGATCAGCACCTCTCTAATCTCATTGGTTAAACTAGAGAAACAGCTAAAATGTTTTGAGAACTAGAAAAGCAGAACACCACCTAGAGAAAGATTGTTTTGAGAAAGGATAGTTGTTTGCTAAGATTGTTTTGAGAAGAAGCTTTCTTGAGAACCTTTTCCTTGGGAAAAAGTTAACAGCTGCTAGCAGGCTAAAATGTCTCAGATCCAGAAATATCAGACCCACAGTAAACTACTTCAAAGGCTTCTCAAAGACCTAAGCACAAGTTTTAAGCACTCATCTCGCATCAGCACTGGTGGAGTTCTGTGATGAAACCACTGTGGCACATGTGAGCCCATTTGTGCAGAGAACTCCTCAGAGGCTGAGGGGAAGGAAGATGCCTCACCTGGGCATTTTGTACATTGTCCCTGTATGGAAATGTTTTTTTGATCACAGGAAGAACAAATCACAATGTCAAGGACTCTGACCTTCCTTTGGTCGCTGATGATTTATTCTCCTGGCCTGCCCAAAGGTTCTCTTATGCAGGCCAGGAGTATAAATACCATATAAATACCACCATAAAAGCACCACCATATAAACGGTATATCTCACAATTTATCTCTCCCTAATTTGGCAAGATTTAATACAGCAAGGTGTCAGCTGGAGGAACCCACAGGAAGGGCAGCCTGAGAACTGCTTTTAGAGGCAGGGCAATCTACCAACCCTCTGCATTCAAAACTTCTGAGCCTTACCCCTGAAAGCTGGGTTATTTAAATCCTTACACAGATCGAGCGCCCGTCTGTTCTGCCTCCTGGCACTTATTTCACAGTTTCAAGCCTTTTCACTCCATTTCATTAAGGAAGAAGGAAAAGGAGAAGAAGGAGAAAGTGAAGGAGAAGGAGAAGTGAGAAGGAGAACAGCACAAGCTGAGATTTTGATCCTGCGTAGAATTGATTTATCTCTGCATGTGAATATGTGTACTTGTATCACGTGTAATGCTTGTGTGTAAACATGCACATATATAAACAAATACAGACATATACATATTTCTACATAAATATAGGTACATAAATACATGTTTGTACAGACAAATAAATACAGGTAGGTATAAATAAAAATACATACATATATATATATACATATACATGTGACTTATTTCCAAGAACAACTGTCCTTTTTTAAATCTAGTCTGTTTCCACTGAGCAGCTCCTGTACAATTCCAGCACCTGATTTTCTGAGCACAGATGTCTGCTTTACAGATGAAGGAGCTGGCTTGACCACAAGTTTTGCCCTGGAGCTGAGAATAAAGCTACTTTTTCCAAGTTGCCTCCCAGAGCATTTTTCTGCTACTCCACTCTGCCTCCTGGTGTGCTCTTGCTCTGACTTGAATGAACAAAATTATACCAGCATTCGCCTAGGTAGGAAATAGCTGTGCTGAGGGCTATCAGCCCCAGGGCTCTTGTTTAGATAGAGATACAAGAGCAAACAGATCAAGTTTTCCCATCTTTTCTCTTTCATGGCATTGGCACTTGGTCAGGACACAGCATCCCAGGCCATTCCTGTGTACAAGTGTAGCAGAAATATCATGCACATCTTTTTACCCGCACAGATTTTTCTACCAACAATAAAAATAATGTATCACTCAATGGCTTTACCATTTATTATTGGCCTTTGCAGTTGCTGGGGTTTTTTTCTAATATATGAAAAATAAGTGATCTGTTCAGGTGAGTTGGTCTTTAATGGCTTTCAGCATTTGTTAGACACAAATCTCTGGAGACAAAGAGCTCACAACTGCCAGATTCAGCTGTTCATGCCATTGGTAACCAAGGAAGCTGCAGGTCATCTCCTATTAAACATTTATGTGTCTACACAAGCGAGAAGAGCACAAAGTAGCAGAAGTCCAGAGTATCTCTAGGAATAAAGGTCATGCAGTAGCTATCCTGTATTCTTAACATAATTTACACCTGAGGTCGATCTGGTAGGGAAACCTGGTCTAACTGTGAGTGTGGGGACTGTAGCTGAGAAGGGGCTTCAGTCCCAGTTCAGGTGGTGCAAGAATGACCCCAGAGTGGCTCTTGGATTGTCTGACAGGGAAGTTTCCTTAACATGAGAAAGGCTCCATGGAGCCTCCAGCCCCTGGCCCACAGCTGGGCTGCTGCCAACACCAGATCATGCCTTTGCCTGTGTCATGGCAGCCTCCATGGCTGGCAGTCCCCATCTCTGTGGAGATCTGGGGCTTGGCTACGCCACCCTCCCAGGAAGATGCCAAACTAATCATCCCAAATGTACGAGTTGGCACCTTGGTCAGGTCCTGTTGTCAGAAGAGGCATTTCTCCCCAGGGCCTAAATGGGCAGAGACAGTGGAGAGCACACAGGACCGTGGCAAAATTCAGGGTGGGGCTGTGTAAAAGGGGAGGACAAAGCTGGTTTTAACCAGACACATTTCTGTTGCTCTCTCATTCTTCAACACTCACAAGCATCTAGACGTGGCTGTCCAGGGCTCCTTGTGGCGACACAGAAGATTAGAAACAACAGATTCCAAGTCTCCTGATAGCACCCATGACACTGTGTGACTGTTCCTTTTACAACCCAACCCAGACCTCAGATGACTTCAGCAACCAAGGGAGAAGTCACACCACTGGTGCTCCAGCACCAGTGTGCACCCAGCAGTCCTCACAGTTCCACCTGCTGCCAGTTTCCAGGAACGATCTGTGTTCCATTCTGGATGGCACAGCTGCTCTCTTGACTTGCTGCATATCTGCCATTCCTTGATTTGTGCCCTGCTGCTTCTTCTGGCACTTCCACATATGTGCTCTCTTACAGGAAACTGTCAAGTTCCCTTTGCAAACTCCTTCGGGCCTAGAATGTTTTACTTACTTGGACAAGACAGCTCTCCTCTTATTAAAAAATATTAAAAAAACAAACCCAAGAGCGTCAGAGACAGTTAAATTAGTGCCTGAATCCAACTGACCTGCAGAAATTTGTATGAATGATGATTCTACAGACTGTCACTAGCCAGCTCCTCTCTGCCGTGACACTTGTTGGTGTCTGTTGCATACCTGGAGGAAAATTTCTATGAGTCATGGGCAAAGCAAAGGAAACAAGACTTCTGCACTGGGCATGAGGGATGAGAACAACTTGTCGTTCCTTTGTGGAGCTGATATGCTCTGTCACTTCAGGAGTGCCATTGAAATCCAGGTCCTGGGCCCGTACATCTTGGTGGCTCAGGGGACAATCCAGACTTCTCTTGGTTTTTCTCTGTGCTGTTGCCTGCTGTAGGAACAGTGCCGGGAGAAAGCAGAAGATGAAGAACTCCCAGATGAGATGAAGAACTCCCAGCATCACTTCCAAGGTGTCTGTTGCGAACTTTGGAGCCCTGTACTGTGCAAGTTGCTGGTTCACACTGCACTAGGGGGTGCACAGCCCCTCTGCTTGTCCTTGGCTCTTCTTCTCTCCACAGAACTAATTAGGGATACATTCTCATTCTTAATCTCCTTTCAGGTCATAACATTAGATCTGCCCTGACAAAGATTTGGCTGGCCTCAGTTTTTTGCTGGTTTGTTTTTTTCTCCAATCCATCTCTCCTTTTTTTTTTTTTTTTTTAAAAAAAAAGATAAGCAAAATCAGATTATTATGAAGGAAAACTGTGCCCAGAAGGCAAAATGCTTCAATAAGAGAAAAAAGAGAGAGAAAAATACTATTATCATTAGCCTGGCAGTAGCCAGGAAGAGCTGCAAGTCTCCTGGGAGGTCTTGTTACTGAAGATCAAAGAGGCTCAGAGAAGAATTGCCTGGTTTGGAAAAAATCACCAGAAAGCTCTTAGCTCCATCCACAAGCCAGTTCCCATCCAGCAACTCAGCCAGTGAAATATCTTGTGAGCCTCCTTCAAAGCAGTGATCTAAAAACTGCAGAGTGTAAAGTGGGATTTTATGGCCCCATGTATATTTACAAATATGTTTATGCCCTGAGCAGGTTGTAATTCCAAGGGCTCTTGCAAGGCAGGGACAGAAGCATCCAGGGAAACAATGGAGTAGCCTGGGAGCATCCACAGCATTTACTCCCACGTGAGCTATAGCAACCTGAGCAAAGAGTCATCAAGCAGAACGACCCCATAGCAAGAATGTTCATCAAGAGAAGGAGCAAATAGACCTGGCCATTATTGCTGAGCAGGTTAAGGCAAGGTTTCCCCAGGACACAGGTGCTTATTTCTTTTTCAGCATAATTCTGCAATAAAAGTTCTATTCCCCCTAGGCATTAGTGGCAGATGACAAGCCATAAGTGTAATTGCACAGCTAAGATATTGCTCTTGCTGCAGCTAATGGTTTCTTTCCTCTATAAATGATACAGGCAAGAATGTTTCCACTTGGTCCTTCAAGCACTCTGAAAATCGGAAAAGACTGAAGCGTTTCCTGAGCTCAAAATAGAGTAATGTATTCACAAATTATATTCAGAACACTGGTACTTTATTCTGAATGAGACAACAAATAGAAGGCAGACCAAGTACCCACCAGCCTGATCAAGTGCTCAGCAGAAAGTGCTTCTGACTGTATTTGTAATTCATGGCAGTCACTACATTGCTACAGTCAAAATATTTGACTTTGTTTATAGATGTCAAAAACATTGCTGAAATTTATCTTTCCCAAGTGACTGTGCTTCTTCCAAGCAAAGATAAACAAATGCTTCTCACAGTGTTCTCAGATCTCCAAGTGCTTCAGGTTGTCTCAACTCATCACAATACCAAAAGTCACTCTGAGGCAGCAGAAGACTCCTGGGGCAAGTTCTCAGGAAAAGACTGTCAGCATACTGCCCTTCTCCACCTGACAGCCAGACCCACAAATGAGATGCAGCTCACTGCAGGTTGTACCTGGGTAGGAGCTACGACTCTTGGCTTGGAGAGCTGCTGAGGTGACCCAAGGCACAGACATGAGACAACTGTGCTGTCTCAGGGAAGCGTGCCTCACACTGGGATGCACCACAGGCTGCTGTCTTCCTTGCACCTGAGAAATCAACTGGTTTTTTGCTAATAGTAGCAGGTCAGCTGTGGGCTGGGGAGCTGTGTCTCATATACAGAGCTGGGAGCTGGAGCATTCCTCATGGACGGGATGGAGGCCTGCTGGAGAGAATCCCAGGGAAAGCATAAGGTGGTTCCAGGTCTGATAGCTGGGAAGTGTGAGCTGTGACAGGAAGTGAAAAGGAGGGGCTGGCTTTATTTAACTTATCCTGGAAATTGCCTTCTTTGTCACCAGAAGAGCTGGGCTTGCAGCCTGCCCAGGCGGCTGCACACTGGTGATAAGCATAAATATTTAACATTTCATATTAATGAAACAGACTCCCATGTGCCCTAAAGATAATAGTTGGCAAGCTATCACTCGGAACATTTTAGGTGCAAACAGCTGCATTTTCCCCTGCAGCAATCTTCCTCAGTGAGAAAAGTGACAGTATTACAGTTTGCCCAGAAATCCTTTCAGCAGCTCATTAGACACAGCTGTATATTCTGTGTAGCATTAAAGCAAATCACTTAGTAATTAACTAAATGTATGATAAGACATTTTAACTAATATTGCTTTCCTCATGAGAGTGCTTTTCATCCATCTCAATCCAGTGCCCTCCCAGCAGATAGCATGGCAGGGGGGGATGGAGGCATGTTGCCTGTGAAGCCACTGCATGGCCCTGGCAGACTCTTCCATCTGAGCATCTCAGGTCTGCCTGCAAATCAAGCATCTGCTCTGGACTTGCCACCCTTCTCTCTCCTGTCTCCACCCTACTCCTCCCAAACAGCAATCTTGGAATTTCTCCGCATTTTACTCTCCCCTTTTGGACTTCGGTGTTTCTCCTCCTGTGTCCACAGGTACCAAGTAGTTTCTCACTTCGTGCTGCTACTGCTTTTGTCTTCATGAAGGGCCGTTTGCAGGCCTGTCGGTTGACCCTTGTTCCACAGTGGCTCTTCCAGGTGCCTTATCTGCAGAGCTTCAAAGCCATAATTTCACTTCTGTTGTTCATAAGTGCTGATATGATTTTGTTTTTCCTAATTAATATAACATATGGCATCCACTGAAAAAATGAAGTACTTTATTACTTCATTTCCAACATTCCTAAAGATATATGGGACACTCCCTAAATTTAAAATGGACACATACCCCAACCTCAAGACAGAACTGAGTATAATAATAAGAATATAGTTTTTAGCAGCTTCCCTGTATGTTGCTTTGTAAACAGAGAATGGAAGTCAATTGGCATAAATCTTACTTTGGAATACTTTAGCCTGGTCCTAGAGTAATTCAAAAAGTTTTGTTTTGTTCACTCCCACCAGTGCGTGATATTTGTAAGGGAGATGTGCGGCAGTTTCTGGATTTACTGGACAGGACTAGCCCGGGCTTGCCAAGGTCAGTGCCTGCAAAGAGGCGGCTGCTGCGATTTGATTCCACGGAGACGCTTCTTGCTGGGTGGCAGAGCCAGGGGGCCACAAGTTGGAACAAGTCCAGACTTGCCCGAGTCGGGAGCGGCAGCTGGGTGGCACAGGGGCAGGACAGGACCGCTTCAGGAGAGATTCGGACAAGGTGAAGAAGAACCCGGATCTGGTGGGGGGTTTTTTAGTTCAGAGTTTATTGGAGCCCCTGCGGGAGTGTCTGAACCAGGCAACTGCCCCAGCAGAACGCCTGACCATGCGAGGGGCCGTATCTTTTATTGGGGGGAGGAGAAAAGGGGTAGGGGCAAAAAGCCCACCAACTGGGGGAAAGAAGGAATGAACCAGGGGCAGAGAGACACCTGGGGGGCCCAGTGTTCCACAGGGAGGGAGGACTTCCTCTGTTCTAACCCAATCACTCGACGCCCTTTTTGGAATTCCCCCAGGGGGAATGGAGAAACCCCCTTCTATGATAGACAGGGGTCTGGAAATTGGCAAGGAAGGTTCTGGGTCTAGGAGCGGAAAGAAGGGATTAGCATGAAACTGGGAGGAGAATCCCATGGACCGGAATACAGGAATAAAACACACTGCAACAGAGATGAAAAACTCCTGAATCAATCCACTTTTCCTTACAAATAGCTTACCATAAACTGGAACCTCTTTGCCTTGTTAATACAATGCAGCCTGCGAAGCTCAGTGTTAGACAGAAAATGATGAGATGATCAGGCAGGATGAGAAACTTGTCCCATCTTCTGAGCACTTACTGTAAATTTGCTGCCAGGCTTCCCTCCTTGGGCTGGGGAATGGTGTTTTGCGTGTTGGTGATAAGCTGTAATGGGATCCCACAAGAAGTCCCCATTGTTACTGCTTAACGTGCTGCTGAGTGGGAATCTGGGAGAATGCTGGTCATTATCTGTTCAGGCATTGGCAGCACCAGGCTGGCAGAGAAGTACCAGAGACACCACACTCTGAGTCAAAGTCTGACACCCACAAATGAGCATGGCATTCACAGGATTTTAACTAGCAGCCTTCTTCTGCTACACAGCTTATTTAATTGTGATGTTGTCAACAGGGGGCAGTTAAACTGAGCATATTAAAAAACATATTTTTTTCTTTTTCTTGCACAGTCCCCAAGGTATTATTTTTCCCTCTTGCTTAATGGTGCTGTGTAACTATGGAAACCTCCAAACTCTCTTCTCTCAAGTTTGCAGGGGCAGAGGGAAGCAGGGGAAGAGAAAATGGAGAAGAGATGTTATTTCTTTGGCAGATTTCTTACAACTCCTAGATCCTACAAAAACAGGACACTCATTCTCTTAGGGGAAGGTATTTCTCTTGTTCTGTGAAATCTAATGATAATTTGAACACAGATAAATTTTCCAACTCCGTCTTTATGTCCTGAATTTTTCCACTCATCTGGCTGAGCTTGGGGTTCAATTGCCAGGATGCTGCCCACCTCATCATCCACGCAGGAAAGAAACAGAGGGAAGAGAATCAGGAAAGCCATGGAGAATTGGAGAGGCTCCTACAGCCTTACTGGTGGACTCAAAGCAGAGAAACAGGAATCAGTTTCCTCCTCATCCTCTTAGCCAATACATCCCTTTATGTATTCTTGTTTCCATACCAAGGTTGGAGCTTTTGGTCTTCCCCTGACCTGGGAGAGTGACAGTAGTGGGGACTGTGCAGTCCCTGCCTGCTCCTGGGGCAAAGGCGGTGGTAGGAGAAGGTGAGGGCACTGACAGGATAAGCAGAACTTCTGTCCGATGGCAGGGGGAGTTTGCCCCTAAAGGACTGATCAACAGTGCACGGAGAAAAGCCTCCCTTGGTTCAGGAGTCAAATACTGCAGGTGTTGGTGAGACCAGAAGTAAAACATCCTGAGAGTTCCCCAGGCTCTCAGACATGTTAACACTTTGCACCCTGGTGAGCGTCATCAGATACAGCAAAAACAACGGAGACACAAAGAGGAGATGGAGGAATGTGGATGTAACTAATAATTGAGATTTTCTTTTGCTTAGGGGTGAGAGGCTTGCATGGCAAGTGCAGGCTCTCTGGGAGCACAGGGAAGGCCTGTGCAGCTCCTGTGTCAGACGTGAGTCAGCTCGGCTGCACACCCTGAGTGGGCAAAGTGACACAAAAAAAAACCCAAGGCAGGCTCGATGAGGGTGTTACTCCCTGCTTATCCTGAAGCATTTACAAACCTCAGCAGCTGATCCAAGTCAGTCTCGCGTAGCTGCTGAGACATCCACAGCCTAAAAAAAAAAACCCCGAAAAAAATGGGGAACCTCTGGAGGCCAACAGGGAGCTTGCGCTGAGTATTTGCTGGTTTGGGACAGGAACCTGTTCCCCTTTGATAAGGCACAGATCACTCCAAGAGCTTCCCAAGCTATATGAGGACACATCTAGGCAGATGTATGCCCCATCTCTGCCTTGGGGATCCGCTAGTAAGGAGTGCTCCAACTCAAGCAAAGAGGCTGATGTTGCAATTGGACTTGTTTATGATTCTGTGATTCTGTGTTGGTTTCAAAACATGATCATGAGATGCAATATCTGAAATCTTCATGAAACTACAGACATGCCATTACCTTTTGCTGGCTTTTGGCTGCAGTTTCTTCCTATAGCAATAGTCTCCATTTCATCAGCTAGTTCAAAGGATTCTAGGAGTGGAACAGGATAGTCTGTTTTCCCTGCAATGCTTGCACTGCCCATCCCTGCCAGTTCATGCATTTCCTCGTGTTGTTCTGGGCTTTCATCAGCATTACAAATGCCCTGCAGTTCTGCATGAGAGACCTATAGTTCAGGAACTTCTTGTGAACCTGTTATAGGTCAACATGTGCCTTTCTCACAATGCCTGGAGCAGGCTTTTGCTAGCAACTTGGATAACTCACTTTTCTAGTCCTCATTGTGAAAAATGAGGTTCACTTTCCTGATAAAATTTTAAAAGTTTAATAAAAAGACAATAAGAGACTGAAAGCAAGCAAAGCGTTAATACAGTCGACCTGGTGTCTTGGCACTGAGCCAAGAGCACACCTGAAATCTCTCAGGGATCCTTTAAATACTTTTTCTGTTACATCTGCCTGTTGCATATGCATAGGGTGTGATGCATATTCATCTTTTTCCAAGAACAGTTTTGTATGGCCACTCCTTGGGTCCGCCCTTTTAGAGCATGCGTGTTCCTTGGTTGTAGTTTTCTTATCCCCTCCAGTTTGGGCTGTGCTCCATGCCTTCTTCAGACGGCAGGTGCTGATAATTGGGCATATCAATAGTAGGGTCCTCTTCAGATGTTCATTGGAAGTTATCCCAACCAAACAGTTCAATTACAAGCATAGGCACATATCAGCTATCCCACTACTGTGTCTTAAGTAAAAAGAACTATACAGCACAGTCATTCTGACACTACACATATAACATTCATCTCAATACTTGCAAAAAGCCAATAACATAACATGTATCTATAACATCATTGTTCCTGGCTGGTCTGATGACTAAACGAGTCCTTAAAATGCATTCTTTTCAGTATTTAAACACAGCAATGGTTTACCTTCTCAGCACGGTTCTTTTTTTTATTTCACTCTGGTCATACAGCAGAAGGTGCACTGGGTTTGAAGCCAGCAATAAATCTAAGCAACCTTTGGAGTCTTTAAGGTTTTAAGTAAGTGTCCAGCATCAACATATTTTTGTGCATTATTTTCTGTGGGTGGAGCAATGGATGTCTATGACTGCCTCATTCAGAGGAATAAAAAGAAGATTCTTGAAACAATTTTTAATATGCATTTTTTTATTGATGGCCAGTAGGGTTGGGACACTTTGTTCCTTCTAAGACCTTTGAAACCTCAATAATCAATCCTGATCGTCACCTCCTGGTAATATGTGCCAGGGAAAAAGCTCCGTCTGAGGGTTTATCCTCTCCAACCCTGATAGGGAACAGCTATTTCTCCATGTACCTTTCATTCACATACTGAAGACAACAAAGAAAAGAAAAAGAAAAAGAAAAAGAAAAAGAAAAAGAAAAAGAAAAAGAAAAAGAAAAAGAAAAAGAAAAAGAAAAAGAAAAAGAAAAAGAAAAAGAAAAAGAAAAAGAAAAAGAAAAAGAAAAAGAAAAAGAAAAAGAAAAAGAAAAAGAAAAAGAAAAAGAAAAAGAAAAAGCTATTAGCTTCCAAAAGAAAAAGACCCTCAGTTTGTTTCCCTTAACAGAGAATTGTTATTTTCTGAAGTCAGATGTTCACCTTCACACTCTTGCAAGGATATATATGTTATATATGTATACAAGAATAATTCATGCTAAGCTGTTTATACTGTATATAAAATAACCCAGTTGAAATCTGTTTCATGTAAGTTATAACTAAAAGCTGTTTCAAGGGGGATCGTGAAACTTCGAGGGCGAAACCTTCATTTACATCTGAAGACTAGGTGGAGAGCCACGATCTCAGGAGAGGCCGTGGCCAACGCCCCCCCGCTTCATGCCTGATCTTCCCAGCCGATAAAGGTAAACCCATCAGCGAGTCGTTGGCCTTCATGGAAGATTTCTCAGAAAATGAATCAAGATAGGCATCCCTTCCGAAGAATCCTTTCAGCGAGACCAGAGACCAATATTTGCCCACCATGAATACATCTACACCACAAGAGAACATTGTTTCTACTGTAAGCCCAAGCCTGGGGCTATCTACAGAGTATAAGAACTGGGGGGCCGAAAGGCAAAATGTGGACAGAGAGGGGTTGGCGAGATAGACTTGACTCTCTGTTCACCAGTGTCAATTTCCTAGGCTCGACACTCTGGTCGTTTGTTTTGTGGCTTTTTCCAAAATTATTTTGTAATCAATAAATTCTTTTTTTATATCAATTTGATTGGCTGCTCTATCTATAACATATATAAAACAATATTTTCTCAATGGCCATCCAAAAAGAGAGAATAAGGCCCCCAGTTTACTTCTGTAGCATGACCATGCAATGACAAGAAGCTTTTATCCATGGTGGTGGTTTATTCTGGGGATCTTTTAAAGATGGCCAGAAGATAAACATTTCTCTGCATGGATTTGCTACTGCTTGGAAATAGGATCTTTGGGGACACAATGTGCCTTCACCAAGAGAGACCTCTGTTCTTTGCTAAATTACTTTGTCACAGCAAGGGTCATCTGGCCTAAAGACCAAATTTTCTTACCAGAGTTTATTCTGCACTTGTCTTGGTTTGAAAGACAGGTATCTGCTGGGGAGGGCAGGGCCTCCCTTGAGAATTCAAACTCCCTTCCTGTAAACTATGATAATTTAGAAAATTAAAGGGCTCTCAGGCAGAGGTAGTAGGGGTAGGAGTAACAGTCCTTTACTAGTATGTATAACTAAACAAAACAAACAACAACAACTACAGCATTAACGACAAAACAGAGCTAGGAACCTCGAGGGCTCTGCTTCACAAAGCCCAGGGAAGTCTGATCTCGGTGTTTCTGCGGGGCCCCCGAGGGCAGAGCTGGAACAGTGGAAAATGCCAGTTGGTAGATGAGACGAATCAGAAGTTCTGCGGTGGTAGCTGGAATGGCGGGGTGTCTCAGCAGGGCAGGGGGTTGCAAGGCCACACCGTAGCAAGAAGGAGCAGCGCTGAAGAAAGTGGCGGTGGCGGGGGCAGGGCCGGCCCAGCTTCAGCAGAGGCGGGAGACGAGCACAGAATTCCTGGACACACGGGCGGACAATGCTAAGCCTCCCCAGAACTGGTGGTGACAGTGAACTCCTCTCGCAGCCAAAACCAACAGCCTGGCCGTCCTCACACCGAATGCCCAGTGCCAAACAAAAAAAACCCCGAGTCCAGCTGCCCCCAGCCCCTCCCTTTTTCCTGCCCCTAAAATCTCACACTGTCTTCCCCCTCCCGACTTTTTGGCCACCTCTTTGTCCTGGCCAATCACACATAAGTACCAGTAGTTTGTCTCCCAGCAACTTATCAGAAAAATTCTATGGGGAGAAAAAGAAAGAAAAAACCAAAACAAATCTAACTCCCAACAGCAGTTCAGGCCCTGAAGCTCCCAAAATTTTAGCTTCAGTTAATGGTCTTGAACTACTCCATGGCACTTATGGGATTCTTTTCTTGTAAAATGGAGGGGGTTGCACACCCTGAGTGGTTTCAAAAGCCTGCACAGACTGCGGACCATGGACTGGATATATTGCACTTGATTCAGTTATTAGTAACTGAGTTCTCTCTGAGACTGAAAGTATCCTTTGTTGGCAAAGCAGACAGGTTTTGTCCCAAACAGGAGGAGGAAGGGGAAGCAGTGGGGTCAGTGTAACCTGTGGGATTAATGGGGCTGTGCTATTTCCCACTAGTGAAATGTTTGGGCCACTGTGCTAATAGCATTCCATAGGGTGTGTTCTGGAGCAGAGCACGCCAAGCACACTGCTAAAAATAATCCCTTTCAATTGCTTACAAGCGCTCAAGCAACTTTCTATGCAGTATTTTAAAGATTATTCACTGCATGTAATTTAAATTTCATTGCTTTACTTGGGGGAGCAAGGAGAAGCTACTGTAAGTAGTTATTTTATTTCTGGCTATAAACACTGGCAAAACCCAGTAACTGAAGTTGGAGTTCAAGTGAAATTTCTCAGCATGGAAATTAGGCTTCCTTCTTAGGAGGCCATTCTTCTTAGGGCTTCCAAAACTTCTTGTTTTAATTTTTTCCCAAAGCCCAGTACAAATAAAAGGTTTCTGCCTTTTTCTTTGCCTCTTTTATGGGCAACAGAACATTTGCCTCAGCAATGATGTGTTCCTGTGTGCATCCTTCCAGGTGTGCCCTTGGGAGTTGCTACTGTTGTCCGTGCAGCTGCCTGGACATCATTGTCCACTACAGGGCCAGACATCAGCCTGACCTTTGGGCCCTCATCAGTGGGTTGGACTGTTCACAGGTCAGGATCTTCCACCGGAATGCTGAGGAGCAGGACAGGACCTGACTTCAGGAAAATCTAGTGTCTCACATTGTTTTGGTTTCCTTTCCTTCAGCATGTTATCTCAGGCTTCTGCTGAGATCTTCATTTGTTCATGAAATATTTCAACAGCTTCTTTAGAAGGATGCCAAGCAAGCAGAAAATCAAAGCATGCATTATGCATGTGAAGATACTGGTTCTCAATTTTTGTACAATTGCTTAGATCAAATCTTGACAGGATGTGGCTGTGAAGTTGTTCCACTGATTTCCAGTCAGTCTGTAATTGCCTGGAGATCTCAGCCTGTGAAAACACATCACAGCATCAGCCAGGGCCCCTCCAGGGGTAGCCTCCTGGTGTGGGTAAACCAGTATCGGAGATAAAAAGTGGAAAACACAGATAAGTAGGGAGCAATAAAAAGAAGGAGGAACATCTCAACGGACTGTGTTAGAAATGATGCAGCCTTCTGTCTCTACTGGGAATCTTCTGGGAACTTGTTTCAGTGTCTGGTGGAAGCCTGTTCTCACCAGCCTCCCCTACCAGAGCCACCTGCCGGGCTTTTTGAGAGCCCTCATAGAATAATTTGAGTTGATATACACTGTTTAAACGTCATCTAGTTCAATTCCTCAGCAATTAGCAGGGACAACTTCAACTAGATTGGTTTGCTGAGACCCCCATCCAAACTGACCTTGAATGTTTTCAGAGGTGGGGCACCTCTCTGGGGAACCTGTAGCAGCATTTTTTGGTCATCCTGAAGGATACCAGTTACCACAAAGGAAGGCAGAAACTCTGTACAGGACCAAGGCATTCACTACCAGCACTAAACCTACGGGGTCTAAGTTGGAATTTCTCCTTTGACTATGCAGGGTCTTTGTTTTCCTTCTCTAGAAATACTGTACTGAGAGCAATGTTTGTCGTGGAGCCACGCCATAAGGAACTTTTACATATGTGGCATCTGCCAGGATCACAGCTTATTTATTGACCTGCAGTATCTCAATTTTTGCAATGACTACAGGACCCTCAGGACAACATTCTTTTGTTTATTCTTAGGTTGTTAAATAAGCTCTAGCAGTCAGTCCTGGGAACTCAGGTGACTCAGAGTGGCAAGAAAAAATAGCTTAAAGAGTTCTGGCTTACTTAGGTTTGCCTCTTTCCTGTGCTGGTGGCAAGGATGTTCCTGCTACCAAGTTCACCATCCTTTGGACTTCTGTCCAGGACTGTTGTTCTCCCTGGCAGCCCAGCACCTTACATTCACTTGCTTCCCATCTGCATGACTTGTCTGAGCAACACTCAGCTCAATTTATGGATCAAAGGCTTATTCATGAGATAGTGAAGCACCAAGCAAAAAGTCAAATCTCACGTTGGTTGCCCACAGCAGTACCACAAAATTAAGAGGCTGGAGTGCTCAGAGCTGGTACTGGCAGACTGCTTCTCTCCCAGCAACAATGAGAACCACCTGCCTTGTCTTCCTGAGGAGGAACCCAGTGTGTTCCCAGAAGTCACTCAAGGTCCGTAGAAATCAGTCCTAATAACAGTGACATTTTGCCAGGGACTGGGACATCTCTAGAGAATGTCAAGAAGCCAAAGGGTACATTGTGAATAACAGGGATGAGAAGTTATGGCTCAGAAAATAGATGCTTTCAGGCACAAAATGAATGTTCATTTTGCTTGAGAGGACTTAAAAAAAAATAAAGCATACTGTCATCTCCTCTTTCAACTACATCTCTAGAAAAGAGGTGATGAGATTTTCTTTTTTCCCTTCCTGTCAAATTAAAGAAATTTAAAATTAATGCGACGCTCAAAAAAAAATTTAAAAAATAAGAAGAAACTCCCTGTCTGCCAGTCCTATGAGCTGGTGGATAGAACCTGGGCCAGGGCAGCTGAGATGGTTTATGTCAGAGTCTGAAATACAGAACAAACAAAGGCAAAATAGCCATTGGACAGGTCTGAAAACAAAGACCCTGCGTAGTCAAAGGAGAAATTCCAACTTAGACCCCGTAGGTTTAGTGCTGGTAGTGAATGCCTTGGTCCTGTACAGAGTTTCTGCCTTCCTTTGTGGTAACTGGTTATCTTTCAGGGTGACCAGTATCAAAGTTTCCTGTTCTGTCTTTTCTTGTCTACACTCATACTTCAGACAGAGGCAGGGATCTGAGCCTGCCAACAACAGCTTGCAGCTATATTTCCTGCTGCCATGTGACAGTGGCCCTGGCAAGAAGCCTTTGGAAGAGGAGGTTTGCAGGTAGGAGTGTCCAGTTTAACTGCAGCAGCTGTTCCTGTAGGATTCCTCTCTGCACCCTCTGTTTCACGTCAGATCTTGGGGAAGTGTAGAATACCTGTACTGAAGCCTGATGTGACAGACCCCCTCTGATTTCCTGCTCTTGGGATCTGCTCATGCCAGCACAATAGTGACAAGACGACTTCTACTGAGACCCTGCATTGGCCAGGTGTGCTGTCACTGCCAGAGCAAGTGTCTGTGTCTCCCAGCTATGCTGCCAGTGCGGAGCTCAGCGGGAGCTTTTGGATGTATCCACTGCACACCTGAGTGCCAGCAGCTGCTTTTTGGGGACAGCAGCCTTCTGCTTAGCAAATAATGTGTGTGAGACAGGTGGAGTATGGATTGCTCCTGCCAGCAATGGGATGGAGAACACACAAATTGTGTGAAGAGCAGATCAGTGGCTTTTTTTACTACTCCTGTGTGTCTGGCTGCTGCCATACAGAAACCACTTACGATGCATTTGGTGCCAGGTAACAATAAAATTTAGATCTCAGAGGTAATGTGTGGCAGAGCAGGAGTCAGATGAATGTTATCCTGGATGGGAGGTATCTTGGAGCAGCCTCTGGGCCTGCCAGATCCTGCTTTGTTTATTGGTCTGAATAACTGATTGACTATTTTTCTGACTGCACAGCCTTCAAAACAGGTTAACTGTTATGAGTGACTTATTTTCCTGTGTGACTCCCAGTACAAGCAGCAGTTGCAAGGCCCAAGATGACCAGCTGTGTATCAAAAGTGAAGGAGTAACTGGGCAGAGCAAGCAGCAAGTGCTTTAGATATGAACATTGGTATCATTTTTGGTATAATTTTTTATTGGGAAGAGGCAGCAAGGGTTTCACCTGATGCCACATCACACAGTGCTGTTAGGTGCAGCATCACTACAGCTGCTAAAACTCTGTTGTGCATATCCCTGATAATGGAAAACACCTGGGATTCACATCTCACCATGACCTCCATGAAACTGATGCTTATGTCCAAACAATAAGAAAAGTCAAGTACCCGGAACTCCTGAAGAAAACAAGTGATCAGACAAATGCGAGACAAATGGACTGACAAAAGAGGGGGAGAGATAGAGAGGAGGAGAAAGCATACTGACCAGGTCAGGCATGTTTCTGACCACAAATCAATGAGCAGGTGTATTATTAAACACCCACTGAAGATTTCAAATTACTGAAAGCTGCCTGCTTTCAGCAGTTGCACAGCACCTCTAGATTAGCAAATATTTGTATTGTCTTTGCCACTGTCCTTGGCATCTGATCTTTGGTCCTAGGGATACACTCTTGTAGCAGCTCTTGTTGGTTGGGGTTAAACCATGACACAAACAGGCAGGAACTGTAGGGGTCGCATTTGCAAAGGGAATTTTGATTTTGCTGCCACAGGACTTAGGAGTGACCACCTGGGAGATGGTGTGTCAGTCACTGCTGCCTGGCTGAGGAGAAACAGGTTTTTGGCAGAAACCCTAAAACCACTTTGGTACTAAAGGCATCTGCACTCTGGCAAGGTACACCCTCATGGCCTCATGGATCCTGTTGATGGCCTTGGTCTGGCATCTTTCTTGACACCTCGTTGAAACAGGATTCATTCATCAGCCCCTAAGATGTACAAAAGCAAACTCCAGGTTTCCATGGAGAATCTATTCTGTTTTCTCTCTGCATATCTGAAATTCCTACCAAGGAGGAGCCAAAGCAGTGTGATGCATTTGTTTGATATTGCTTTTACAATGGGAAAATGTGCACCGGGGAGTGACTCTAAAACATTAGAGATTTACAAGCAGTGAGCCAGGCAAAAAAACCCCGCAGTGTTTTATGTTATCAGTTGTTTAAAATTATCAGTTTTGTAGATACAAATTAACCAGATTGAGACTTGGCAATTATTCAGAGATGGGAAACCCTAATCAAAATCACATCTCCTCTGGAATTTTTGTCTGCTGGCATTAGAGTGCACAATTCTTGCTTTACTGGAGCAGGTAACCTGCCCTTGTATGGTCCATTATCAGCCTGCATTGTGCCCCTCCTAGTGGCAGCAGCACCATTCACAAATCGATGACTAATCCTGAACCAAATCAGTTACCAGATAGGATAGATTTTTTTTGCTGTGCCCTGAGACAGCAAAGAAATAGCTGTTAACATCACTTCGCTGAAAGTATTGCAGTGCAGGACAGACCTGATGTGTGTCTCACAGGAGTGCAGTGGGATACTAAATGCAGGTTTTGCTCCAAGACAGCTTGACCCTTTTAGAATGTCTTTCCTTAAAATGTAGCTCCATTTTTTAGAGGTGGTGGGAAGAAAATAAGTGCAGTAACTCTCAAGAAGGAGGAAATTCGTCTTCTTTGAGTTTAATCTTTAAGCTGAACTTCAGGAACCGGCTTTCAGGACTGTGTATTACTTTTTCTTCATCTTTTTAAATCTATTTTAAAAGTGCTTTATACATTAACCAGCCTCTCAGCAGTCTGAGAGGCTGGTTAGTGCATAAAGCAATTCCCCCTGGCACAAGATAAGAAAATTCAGCCCTGCTCACACTGCTGGCACTGAGGAGCTGTCCCAGTGTAACAAGGTACAGTGACTAAACTGTCATTTCATTGCCTGGGTAACAAATTTGTACAAGGCAAATTCCTTCTCTTTGGTAAATGATGCGCAGAAAGTGGCATTTCCATTACATCACCCAGTGCATAAATAAAAAAGAGGGTTTAATTCTCTACATGACACAATTACTTCCAAAAGGAAGAACTGGAAATAAATACCTCAGTGAACATATCTGCAGGAATTTATGAGGGACTAATTGGTTTTCTCCTCAGTGACACTATCAGGGTCATGTCCTGACACATGCAATATTTTAACACTGTGAAAATGGGCATATTTAAAGTGCCAGAAGATAAGACAAAAATCCTGTTTAAAAGATTATGTCTTGCATCAATTTGCTGTCAGCAGCTAGTTGGCCAGAACACTACAGGAAATTCTTCTTTACAGCTTCTGGGTGTATTTTTGTTCTATAAGGTACAAAGCAATCATTGTGTTGCATGTTGAAGGCACTGTAGGCTGTATGTTTCTGCTTGATGTCAGTGAAGCAATTTGTTATTACTGTAGTCTTTAATATTGAGACCAGTGCATCAGGAAGGAGATTGGTAATGCAGTATACAAACATGACTGTGTTGTAGAAGATGATAGACCAACAACTCCACTGCCTTTGCTGCACAGAAAGGAGAAAATAAGTGTGGGAGGACAAATAGAAATAGTCCTGAAGGCAATGTTGCCCCCAGTATATTGCAGCTCTGTTAATTACCAAGGAGTGGGAACAGCCTTGCCCTCACAACTGTGGGTGTGATAAAAGAGTGAATTAGCTGGTAGAGGGTCAGTTGGAGTCTGCTGGCTGTGCTGTGAGGGGGGGAGGGATAGGAGGTCAAAGCTGCGGTGAAGCCTCTCCAGAAAAATTTTCCCTGTCCTGGACAGGGAATTCATTTCCTAGCATTTTACCTTCTCATCCTTGGCAGGGCAATGGCCCACAGCCCACAGCAGGCACTGTGCATAGACAGACACCACCCCAGGGGGACAAGGGGTTTGCAGCTGAACTGCCAGGCACCTTCTTACCCTTGCTGTGAGTGACTTTCGGATCCTGAGCAGCTCTTAAAGCACGTTTGGATGCTCACAAGGCTATGGGACTGGATGAGATCCATCTTAGGGCACTAAGGGGGCTGGTGGAAGGGCTCACCAAGCCACTCTCTATCATTCACCATCAGTACTGGCTGACTACAGAGGTCCCAGGTGACTGGAGGTTGGTCAGTGTGACACCCATCCACGGGAAGGGTTGGAAGGAGGATCTGGGGAACTCCAGGGCTGTCAGCCTGGCCTCAGAGCCTGGGAAGGTTATGGAGCAGATCTTGAGTGCAATCACACAGCATATACAGGACAATCAAGGGATCAAGGACAGCCAGGATTGGTTTGGGAAAGGCAGGTCCTGCCTGACCAACCTGATCCCCTTTTATGACCAAATGACCTAAGTAGTGGGTGGGAAAAAGGGAAAAGCTGTTGATGTGTCCACCTGGACTTCAGCAAAGCCTTTAACACCATCTTCCACAGCATTCTCTGGGAAAAGGTGGAAGCCCATGGCTTGGACAGGTGCTCTCTTTGCTCGGTTAAGAAACGCCTGGATGGCCAGGCCCAGGGTGTGGTGGGGAATGATGCTGCATCCAGAATGTGTCTGGTCACCAGAGGTGTTCCCCAGGGATCAGTGCTGGGCCCAGTCCTGTTTAATATCTTTTACCAATGATCTGGAATCGGGGATTCAGAGCAGCCTCAGTAACTTTGCAGATGACACCCAGTTTGGTGGGAGTGTTGATTTGCTGGAGGGCAGGAAGGCTCTGCAGAGGGACCTGGACAGGCTGGATCCATGGGCTCAGGCCAATTGTGTGAGGTTCAACAATGCCAAGTGCCAGGTCCTGCACTTTGGCCTCAACAACCCCCTGCTGCACCACAGGCTGGGGCAGAGTGGCTGGAGAGGGGCCCAGCGGAGAAGGTGCTGGGGGTGTTGGATGACAGCAGACTGAATATGTGCCAGGTGTGCCCAGGAAGGCCAAGGACAACTGGTCTGCATCAGGAATAGTGTGGCCAGAAGGACCAGGGCAGTGATTGTGCCCCTGTACTGGGCACTGGTGAGGCTACATCCTCAATTGTGTCCAGTTCTGGGCCCCCCCAATTCAGGAAGGACATGGAGGGGCTGGCGTGAGTCCAGAGAAGGGCAATGGAGCTGGGTAAGTGTCTGGAGCACAAGTCCTGTGAGAAGCAGCTGGGGGTGTTTAACCTGAAGAAAAGGAGGCTCAGGGGTGACCTCACCACTCTTTAAAACTCCCTGACAGGAGGTCGAGTCCAGGTGGGGCCGGGATCTTCCTCCAGCGCTGGTTACTTGCAGGTAGGGCTGCCTTGTTTGGGTTTCGGGCTGGGCACGTTTCAAAGATCAGACCCAGGGGGAGGCTAACTAGGCTTGGGAAGGATGTACCACTGATGGTGGACACAATGCAGAATTTATGGGCCCCAAGGACATTTAGCAGAAGTCCCAAGATAAGGAAGAAAGTAATAAAGATAACTCAGCAACTGTGCTGAATCAGCTCTGCCTGGGTAAAAGGTAATTCCAGCTGGGACAGATCACAGCCACCAGCTGAGAACCCACCCCAGACGAAGAGAAAGCCTGAGCTTCCCTATTTATTCCAAGTATCGGGAAATGAAGTATTATTGTGAAAAACACTGTTCACTTTCTTGGTAAATTTTCAAAAGTTTAATAAAAAATAAGACAATTAGGAAACAGAAATAAAGCAAAAGGGTTAACAAACGTCTGGGTGCCTGGCATTCTGCCAAAAAGCACACCTTTGCTAACAAAGGACCACTCCTTAAAAGCAATCGCCTATTGCATATTTATAAATCCTATACATAATTTAAACATTCCTTTCGAATTTCGGTGTTTCTGCTTAATTTCAACTTCCCCCCCCGCACCCCCCCGGGCCCTGCCAACCATTCTATCCTGTAAATCAATCCTCCTGTGGTTCCACGGAGTCTCAAACTCCTCGAAAATGGAGGCAATAAATTCTTCCTTTGCGGTTTTGGTGCCTGTTGTGGTTATCCCTATCCAGATAGGATAATGTGAAGAATTTCTTGATTATCTTTTCCATTCCTTGAGCTAGTTACAAAAAGCATCCTACATCACATATAAATCTGTTTTAATATTATGCTATAACTTAAAAACTATATATATATATATATATATATACACACATTAATCACGCCACCATTTCTAAGCCCTGTTAATAGCAGAAAATAAAAGGAACTATATATAGCAAAACCTTCCAACAATATACATATAGGATTAATTTTAATATTTGCGAAAAGCCAACTTTATAATATGTATCTATAACATTAACAACTTTAAAGGCGTAGTTCAAACTATGAGACACCAGTGGTGCCGAAAAAGAAGTACCTAAAGAGTCTCTTCTAAAAGGCAAAGTTCAGAGTCCACAGAACACAAACCCTGGCCAGGCTTCGCCACGGCGGGCTCTAGGGACCTGCCAGGGGCTTTCCGTTTGCGGCTGTTCGCCGCTTGCCTGCCTGTAGGGTTGTTAACGGTGCAGAAAGCAGCCGGAGCCAGGGGAGAGTGTCAGCAAAGGCTTCAGCCGAGTGGCAGCCGCTGGCCTTTGCCTCTCCGCCGTGGTTTATTTCCAGCCGTTCTCTCGCTCACTGCGCTTTGTCATCAGGCAGCGCGCGGGGCACCTCAGTACGGTGGCCGGGAGGGGGCGCGGGCCCATCATGGCGGCGGTGGTGGCGGCGGCGGCCGGCCGGGCGTGTGCCCGCGGCGCGCTCCGAGCGGCCTGGCGAGGTGATGGGGGAGCCTCCGCGGGGAGGGCAGCGGCCACTGGCCCGGGCAGGCGCCGCAGGGGGCGGGGGGATTCCCAGCAGGGCGAGGGGAACGCGCTAAGGGTGCACACCCGGACATCCGTCCGTGTGCACATCCAGACGCTCATCCGCACGTCCAGACATTCATGTGCGCGTGCACAACAGCGCGGGCGAGGGGTTTGCAGTGTCCCTTCTGCCTTCCCATGGATCTGAGGTGTGACCTGGTGGGAGCAGCCCCTGGATACCCCCTCGCTCCAGGGTTTCACCGTAGGGTCGCTGCGGGATCAGGGAAGTTCAGGTGATGCAGATCTTCCTCATCTTTACAGGGTTCTGGGCAGGGCAGCTGTGCCTTTGGAAACCTGGATCAGTCACCCATAAGAGGAACCTGGGCAGTAACATCTGCCTTCAGGTGATGGAGTGACGTGGTTTGCTTTGTAATTCAAATTACTATTTTCTTCCCATTCTTTCTACCTTTCTCCTCCTACCTCATCGTGGACGTTTTTAGCCATTAGGAATCCACGTTTGTTTTCTCCAATTCTCTAGTTTGTTGTTTTCTTTCTGGTTTTTAGTCCTCTTCAGTTGCTTTTCCAAACTCAAATATATTATTTTTTTTTTCCCCTGGAGGGGTTAAAGTATACATAGGAGGAAGGGAAAACATCTTTATTTTCTACAGTCCTCTAAAAGCTTTCTTGCCTTTTTTTTCTTAAACAAAACCTAAGTAGTTAATGAATTTCAGGTCTCTTTTCGTTCTCAGGGCAATCTATAATGAAGTGGTACCAAACTGTGATTAGAGTCTGGACATTAAGAGGGGCTGGTGGAGTTTCCTTGGTGGAGGGAAACATTTTCACAGTCTAGTCACAAGAATATCCTTAAAAAACCTGAACCATTTCTTGCAGACAAACCAGGAAAAATAAAAGGCTGCAACTACTTCTTAACAATTTATTAAAATCACTCTATCAGCAATATGTTCGAAGCCTTCTTGTCTTCTTCTCTCCATGACATTTTCTATTGCAGTGTTTTCCCTCCCATATTCTGCTTTGCGCTTCAAGACAAAAGGCTCAAGTCTGATTCCCTTTGAAAATCACTAGTTTTTCTTCCCATGCGTGTATTTGTAGAAAATAAGTTTTAAGGAGGGAAATGTGCTGTCTATAAACACCTGTCTGTCTTTGTTCCCAGGGTTTGCTTCTGTGCCAGTGAAAGGGAGTTGTAGTTCCTACTCCAGCCTGGCATGGGCTTTCCAGACAAGGTGCTCCCTCTCTGCCCCCTGGACTGGGACAGTCGAGCAGTGCAGGAAAAGCAGTTTCTTCAATACCTGTAAGTCTTGAGTTGGATAAAAATTATTAACTGTAACAAACAGGAGAGGAAAAGAAAATACTGTTTTGGAGAAGTAGAGCGTATAAGTACAAATCTGTGTATACTGACTTTTTTGTATCTCCTGACATTACAGTGGCAACTACAGGTGTTGACAGAAGTGTGTGCACAAAATCAGTTTGTCATCTTTTAGTAGCAAACAAGGGTTTGCTTTATGTCACAGTGAATCTGTCTAATATATGTCATTGGCTGGGAGGAGAAAGCAGCTTCGTCTCTGTTTCCTAGGCCTTTATTGAAAGTGTCAATTGTGTGTTTATTTTCTAAATTGTTTTTGAGCCCCAGGCAAGACGTGGTGTTCAAGCTGTGCTGCCTCAAAAGTGAAATTACTGAAATGCAAGAACATGCTGCATAAAAACTGTTGGTACCAATCCTGCAGATTGTCTGGTCTGTGTCTTCCTCCAGTCCTGCAAGGAATTTCACCGGTGCTTACCATAACTGAGGAATGATAGCTGTTTAAATTCACGCTCAGGACTGTGAACTGAGATAACTGAGGGGCTTTTTCACCTGCTTTGCAGTTCCTTATCCTAGCTCATAGGGGAAGAGAAGAAATGGTAAGGACACAGTCTCTGGCACGGGTAACTGCAGCAATTAGAGACTCAAAATTTGATTGTTTATAATCCATAGAATTTAAGAGCTCTGCTCTTCTGAATCAGGCTTTCACAACTGGTAGTCTCTTTGTATTCTCAACATCTGGGTGACAGAATACTGCATTTGTTTTCTTTACATCTACTAAAGAAAAGGGATTAAACAGTCAGGCTGGGCTTGCTGCTCATCTTCTCCAGTAAATTTTGGCCATTGACTGATTCCAAGTAACTGAGGGTAGGGAGGCCTCCAAAGGCTCGGGAAAGGCTGCAGTGTGACCCACAGACTCTGCATGGAAAAGGCTTTCTAAGGATGCCACCTGCAGGAAAAACTTGTCCTGAACAAGCAGCAATAAGATAATAATATGTAAGAAGTCACCCTCTGATGTTATTTTGTTTAAATTAAATGTGTAGCACCACAAGTGATTGCAGTGTGATTAGAATTTGTAGGTTAGATTATTTCCTTAATTAGGCTTGTATTCATATTCACAAGCTCTGGATGAGCTCTGTTTTACCAGGAACTTTTCCAGATGTCTGGTTAAATGACTGAATTAAAAATATTTGCTGGGATGGCATCAGTGCTGGTTAGTAAATTTTTATATATTTAGGCAAACTACCTAAAACTATTGGCTTATTTAATAAGATGTAACAACCTGGAAAAATGAAAGTATACCTCCTTTACGTATTAAGCAGAGACAATAGCCATGAGATTCATTCAAAGTACAATGATTCTGAGGGCACTTTCTCTTACAGAAGTGAAAAGCAAAATCTTCAGAATTCAAATGAAGTGGATATAAACAGTATAAATCACTCAGACCCTTAGCAGTGCAGTTGCTTCAGAAGTGGGAACATTTAAAATGCAGATAAGACCATTTTATGTGAAATAGTTGTCAAGTGAAATGTCAGCCAAATGACAGGGCTTTGTGACTGAGAAAGGTGACTGTATTTTTCTCTCTCCTTAGAGAATACTTAATTATCTTCCATCATTCCTTGGGTAATATTACTATGCTCTTGTTAGTAGGGTCATCTATACCTTCAACAAACTATTATTTTTAATAGTTTGACTGGTTTAAATAGAAGGAATTCATCTGAATAGGATCAATTGCAATTATCCTAGGCAATTATCTCTGATCCTTACCTAGATAGTTCTCTCCTGCAACTCTGACACAAAAACATACACAGGAATTTATTCTTGTCCTATAACATAGTTCAGTGAGTTTGTAATCAAATAATGTAAAATTATCTTCTTATTCCAGGCTTATTCTTTCCCCTTTCCACCCTCCGACCATGGGAAGCAGTTCAATTTTCATTTACTGGTTTGGCTGTCTCCCAGCCTTAGGAATTCTCTTTGACCCCAGACATCCAAACCAGCCTTACTTTCTCCACATCCATTATGTATCCAAGTGCATGTGAAATAAAGAGCTTTTATTTGATACTGGGACTATATAAAAATCATACTGTCCTACTCACAGTTAATTCCATTAGCTACCCTTGGGAGCCAGTTGTGGGATCATAGAATGGTTTGGGTAGGAAGGACCTTAAAGAGCATCTTGTTCCAGAGCCACTTGTGTGGCTGGGGACACCTTCCACTGCTTCTTGAGGCTGCTCCTTAATTTCATTTTATATCATGTTTTTGTAGTCTTATGTGAGTTTTCTTTGGGCTAAATTGTTCATTTTGACAGCCATGTCTAACTTGATGATCAGAATTAAAAAATACTTACTTTTTCAATTTACAAAGAATTTTTCTTGAAGTGTGACCATTCCAGATAAATAATTACAGAGCTGCCTCTTGTCATTATCAGTAGTACCATAAGAAGAGTTTTCATGTTTCAGCATTAAGGATGTAAAGAGTTACAGCTGTACAACTGCTTTTTTAATTTGCATTTTTTCCTTTTACAAGGGAGTTGTCTGTCTGTTGAAAAATAATTGGTTAATTGCTTTTAGTCAAAAGAATTGCAACTGAATGCCTTATAGTTATAGTTGTACCTGCAGAGGCATTCTGTTGGGTTTTAATTTGATTGGGATATTTTTACAGTATTTATTTTGATGGTTTTACTGGTTTTCAAAGACATTTAGCCTCTGATTTTCATTTTGTTTTGAGGAACTGAACCAAGCCAAAGGTATTTAGTTTGCAGACCTCACTGAAATTTCTCCTCTCTATATCCATCTGGTGACGCTGAGGCATGATAGTTACTCAAAATAAAAAATGAAAGCTTTAATAATCAAAGCAACCTTCAAAAGATAGTAGCATTTACAACAACACTTACTAGCTACATTTAAGGTCCTCGATTTTTCATAAAATGTTATAAAGAAAAAAAAAATACAATTTCTGAGATGCTGGAATTGTAGCTGGATTTATTCAGGGTTTGAATTGAGACTGACAGTCAATCTAACAATCCCACCTTTGCAACTTCTGCTGACATTGTGACAAATTGCTAGTTTTAGAAAATGTGAAATTCTGATCTGAGTGCACTGTGGAAGTGTGCTCAAGGTTTGCAGTTGAGTGGAGTTACTCCCTGTGTCAGTGTAGCAGTGTGAATGCATCTTTTGGAATATTTTCCAGATCAGAGGTTTTGTTGTACTACCAAGAATGCGAGTTTTGTTTCTGGATTTTGAGGAAAATGCCCAAAACTTTCCCATTCTATCTTGGGGAAAAAAAAAAAAATTAGACTACAGATACCTTTTTCTGCCAACAAATTTGCAGACCTACCTAAACAAAATTTTTATGCCATTCACAGAATTGGAGCTTTTGCATTTTTTAACAATGTTATTAAATTACTATGAATAAGTAGGTAGCCCCAAGAGCTTCAGATTTGTATTAACAAAACCAACCAGAAAATTTGGTAGTAGATGAGGGTTTTTTTCCTGTTTCACTGTTGTGGAAATCCATCTAGAAGTGAGAAGTAGAACTGAGCTTAAGTTTTCAGTGGAAACACTTCAGGTGTGTGCAGTTCTTATTTTTAGTCTGTGAACTTTTATCTGAAACCATTTTATATCTGTCCCGTGGTACTGATCTCTTAGTTGGCCTCATGTTGATTTTAGTGGTGCTTCAGTAGTCCTTGTCGTAGTGAGACTCGTTCAGTGCCCAGATTCTGGCAGTTCTGCAGCTGGGTGCCACCTGGTACCTGAGTTCATGCTGTGTGACTCGGTAGGGGCTGTCTAGACTGAATGCTTTACAGTCTTCAGGACTGCCCAGGTTTGTATACAGGCCCTGGAGATAGCACCCTAAGAAGACATCTGCAGAATTGCAAAGAGGAGCATGTGTTTTGCTTAAGCAGCGTTTTTTTTAATGGCCTCACCGGCGAGGTGGAGATTTTTGTCTTCTCCTTATCTTTCAGCAGAGCTCAGTATCAGGTACATGTCATATGCTGCCATTTTAAAAGGCTGAGAGGTCTCTTTTGAGAAAGGGTCTCTTTCTAACCAACAAACAATGTTTTGAGTGTGGTGACTTAGTACACTTGAGAATGATCTGGCACTGTAACTCATATCTTATAGATCTTATAGATCCATGCTTTTCTGCTCATGGGCCAGGGTTAGACAGGAAATCAAGAACCTGATGTCATATGATGGCAGACAGTTGCATTTCAGAGGTGAAGTGGCAAGAGCAGTTCTCATTTGGGATGAACACACTGATTTTAATGAGTCTGCTGTAGAATCTCACATATTAAAAGTAATCCCTCTGGTATTAGTATGCCATTGTTCCATTTTTCACTCATTAGTAAATCTCTTTGTATTATCATCTGTAGAATATTCCCTTTTGAATCGTGGAGGAGAGGATTCAGCCTAGAGGAGTTAAACATTTTCCACAAGTAACTTTACCAAGCCTGAGTAGGTCTTGGAATTAAAGACTTCCACTTTTAAAACTAAGAGGAAAATATATTAGAAACATAACTTCTCAGGGATAACAGATGGTATGAACTGAGTTGACAGGTTTTGAACAGTATATGAGTTCAGCTGAAGATGATTAAGGTGCCTGAAGTCAAACTCCCTCTTTGTTTTGAATGGTTCACTGCTGTTGTTTTGGAAGTAGGTTTTTAATGTAATTGTGAGAATGACTCCAGCCACTCATAAGAATTGAGCTTGAAGTTGAATGTTAATACATGCAATTGGAAATGCCATCTAAGTGATTCATGTTCAGCCACTGCAATGAGTTGTAGGTTTTGCTCTTAAGACAGCTCTGTGTATGTTTTCCTAGCACCTTTACCTTAAATGCTCTGTAGTTGAGGATGTTGTTGTTAGGCACATTTTGTAAGATGGTGAAGAGAGAATGTGACATCATAAGGCCTAGATTTAAAAATGCAGCAGAGCACTCCCTTTCCTAACCTAAGCTACTTAAATTGCAGTTCTTTGCCAAATCCTGGTTGAGTAGCCTGCTCTGTGCCAGTCTCTGTCCTAGGAATCTTTTAAAGGGAGCTGGAAGCAGAAAGTTATTTTTTGGAATGGTGTTTGTGAAACAACAGAGAGATGTATATTCTGCAGAAAATGGGAGACCAAGGTTGAAGTCCTTCAAATCAGGAAGTGTATGGGTCTCCAGGTTCCAGATAAGTGTGTTAAACTTCTGGATTAAGTAAAAAGGGTAAGTCAATTAAGTTAAAGGCTTGCATCCAAGAAGAAATGTCTCATTGTGGTCATTAAGCAGCTGTGTATAGAGTGTAATTTATCATTAAATTTGCAGTAGAATATGTAGCAGCACATTCTCTGCTCATTCGTATTTCATGTGCATGAATCATTTTTTCTAAATCCTGTTTTGGTTTGGAGAAGGTAGCATGTCCATTGGTGTCTGGAGAAGGAATGGGGTTGAAATATCATCAATATCAACATCAATTGTAAGATTTCATCTGTTAATTAAAGAGTGTATTCCAGGCTGAAATTTGGAAGATAATGTAAGTGATTGAAAAGACCTTACTGAGTTCCTTGAGCTAATACAGCTGCACAAATGGAATGGTATTAGTGGACAGCAGTGCATTGAAAGAAGCGTGTTTATTATAACAAGTTCTTTAGTCTTTTTATTATGTCAATATTAATGTCTTTGTATCTCTGCTGCTGTGCTACCACAGGCTATTTGTCACCAAAAATCGTAGGAAAAGATTACTTGTATTTGAAAGAAGTGAGCTTACTTAGCTGTTTTACAAAATTGATTCTTCCCCTTTTATTCCCTTCAGTTTTCCAACTTACTGCTCTTTGTCTTCCTTTGTATGCTCAGCAAGCTGTGAACTCATCTTGCAGGAGACAAAGAAATCTGATTTTAATCTCTGTTAATGAGTATCTAGGATACTGGTTTCTGATAGGGTTTACAGCAAGTCTTCTAATGCTTGTGGTTTGAGGTGTGGCCTAATATTCATATGATAAATACCTGTCTTATTCCTGATATTCAGGGATAGTATGAAAAGACATAAACCCACATCCTTTCTAGAATATTACAAATACCTTTTGTGTAGGTTAAGTGAAATGGACTGATGTCACACAGATTTACTGTTGGTGGTTGTTAGAGATCAGCTTGCATAAAGCATGCTTTCAGCTCAATTCAGTAGTGGGTCTTTTTCTAGTCTGTAAAATAAAATCTTATAGATTACACTTTCCCCCCCCCAACTCAGTAGCTCTGTGCTTTTAGATAACTGACTAAAACTGTATAGTGGCTTTTATGACTGGTTCTATTTTAGCCCTTGAGGAATGCATGCAACCCTATTTTACAAAGGCAAAATAAAATAAGCCCATAAATCTCAAAGACGCTGCATATCTGCTGTAGTGTCTTCATTCCACAACATCTCTACAAGTGTGAAAGCAGTGCAGTGGTCCTCCTTTCCATCTGGAGTTACTTCCTCCAGTTGAAGACATTTCCCCTGCCTGTGTACGTGCTCACTAATCACCTTGGTGCTTTGCTGACAAGTCAGATTGACCTTTCTTACACAGAGATTTTTATTTTCTCCAGTGGTGTGTTGTCTGTCATCAGCAACATCCCCACCGTTGTAATCTTCCTGATGACAGCTTTCCCTTTCGTATCCCATTCTTGTCAGTTCATCTTAAAATCAGCGTGATACCTCCATCCTATAGAGAACTCAGCTCTGCAGCCTGCAGGCTTCTGATGTGTTTCATTAAATGCAGCTGCTTTCCAAACACATGATAGTATTATTATAGACTGATTAGATGAACTGCACATTTGGGACCAAATGTGATGTTTTCATCTGGCTCTAATTTTGTCAGAATTTGTGCAGTGCTGGAGGCCAAAGCTTGACTTGGCCTGACCTGTTCTTCATGGATCTGTTGGCATTGAATGTTCTCCTTTGGTGCAAGACAATGTCCTTACTCTGTGACCTTTGCTACTTCCCTCTGTTGGAATTAAAGTGATCTGATTGTATGTATATTTGGAGTGCAGCTCAAAATGCAGGATTTTTTTTGGTGTCTATTACCAGCTCCAGAGCTGCTCTTTTCTCTTAACTGCTTGTTGCTGCCCCTCTGTGGCCTCCTTTGTAGCTGTTATGACCCTTTGTGAGGTCACCCAAACTGCAGATTGAGGGACTGCTCCAGCTTAAAAATAGCCTTGCAAAGAAAAATGTAAGTACCTTTATTGTGATTCCATGTTTCCAGGCTAGCAGAATTACAATTTTTTAAAAAAGAATTGCTAGTTACACAGTGTTTTCTGAATAAGCTGAGAAGCTTAACAGGGTTGATGATCAGCGTCGCACCTAATGGAACAGCCATTTTTACTGAAAAACACATTACCTACTCTACTTTGCTGTTTTTTTCCCTGAAAATAAATTGAAGTAAGGAGGTAATGCATTTTTATAAGTTTTTGTTGGTTTTGGTGGGGTTTTTTGTTGGTCCTTTTTTCCCCACACGTTTAGGTCTCAGCTGCATGTATTGATGTGTTGTAATCAGCTGGAAGATTTTTAGTGGCTGACAGTTCAGACACTGGTTTCAAGCCAGTGGGATTGTGGGGTGTGTTAGGAACTGCATTGCCAGCAGATCCAGGGAGGTGATCCTGCCCCTCTACTTAGCCCTAGTGAGGCCAGTCTGGAGTGCTGTGTCCAGTTCTGGGATCCTCAGGGCAAGAGAGGCAGGGAGCTCCTGGAGAGGGTCAAGCAGAGGGTGACAAATGATGGAGGCTGGACCAGATGGCCCACAGTGGTCCCTCCCAGCCTGACCCATCCTGTGTGATTCTGTGAAATATTATCTATGGTGTCTTTTCACATAATCAGTTTCTTTTTGGTGTAGTTTTTTCTATTTTTTCTTTTTTTTTTTTTTTTTTTTTTTTTTTTTTTTTTTTTTTTTTTTTTTTTTTTTTTGTTTGTCTAAGCTGCTGTGGTGTCCTGTATTGCCCTCCGTTGGGTGAGTAGGAGTTTGCAGTTAACTACTGAATATGTTTCCAAAGTCTTGCTCTCCTGTGCTGCGTGAAGCACCAAGGCAGTGCGTGCTCCTGACCACAGCCACTGCCTGAGGAGGCCTGACAGAGCCAGAGCTCTGTGAGTATGCTGTTAAAGTGTTCTGCATTCCTTCTTCCTTACTTTCCTTTCCCCTTTACACAGTGGAATACTTTTACAGCAGCAGGTTTATGTTTTGCTTAACTTTCTGCGTTTTGTGGCTTTTCCAGCAGACTGGCCCTTGGATATTTTTAGGGATGATTCAAGTTAACTGTCGTTGATCGATGTCCTTGGATAAGTACTTCAAGGTGTTGCTGCTCTGAGTTACCAATGAATGATTTTCTTTTCATGACCTAGAAATTAATAGCATGCTGGTTACTTGTTAGGAGTATTTGTCTTTAAATCAATTTTGAAAAACCTTGTAAAAAGCATACACTTGGCTGTGTGCCTCTTTCAGTGCAGTAATCAAGAGTAGAGGCACATCTTTGCACCAAATACATATGCCCAGAGTAGGAAATTACTTTCTTGGCAGGGCAGTAATGCTACAGGTTAAATTCCAGCTAAGCAAAGATCAAGCAGGTTTCAAGTTTGGGATTATTTTTTGTTCAGCTGCAGTTTCCAGTGCAAGTTGTTCTTGAATATAACTTAAGGAAGTTGGGTTTTTTTTATTTCAGTGACAGCTGATCAGCTATGGAAAGGAGCTTTGGCAGAGACTGGCGTGGGAGTAAAGAAAGGAAGAGGAAAGAAAAGGAAGAAGAAGCTAAAGAAGAATCTCAATAGAGGCCAGGAGATTGGTGAAGGTAGATTCACAAGCACAAACCTGAAGACATGTCTTGATGTTTTTGTGTATAATGTTTCTTGATTTCATAAGTGGACAATTTTCCTTTCTGTGATGTAAAAACTGCTTGAGATATTTTTGTCTTTAAACAAAAAAATCTTGATATGATTATTTAATGTTGTTTTTGCCTTTTCAGATATAAATTCTGCATCATAGAATGCATTTGAAATAATTTGAGAATTTTCCATTTTGTTGCATTTTTCCTGAGTGCGGTTGCAATCCTAATTTGAAACAAAGCATAATTTTGCTGTTATTTTTAAGGGCGTTCTGGTTTCCTCTGGCCTGGTCTTAATGCTCCTATATGGCAAACTGGGAAAGTGCAGGAAGTTGCCCAACGAAAAAAAGAAGAACGAGAGAGAATTCAGACTGAAATTATTCATCAGAGGGATACATGGGAGAAGAAAAAGAAAATAAAAATCAAGAGAGAGGGAGGATGGAGTGGAAAGTGTTGGGGAGGTACCCTCCTGGGTCCTCCTGACCCTGGTCCTAATGGAGGTAAGAAAACCAATTATCTACTTCCTCTCCATTGTCCTTTCTGAGGGGGGACTTGGAGAAAGTGAGATCCAGACTTTTTCTGTGGTTGAAAATTGGCTTTGTACTTTGTTCCACACCCCCACATAAGCAAGCTGAATCAAAGAGCAGGTACTGCTAACACCAGTGAAATTTGTTAACACACTGCTTAATTTTCTGTAGCTGTTAGACTGTTCTGTTACATTACAGGCTGTATGATTTTATGTGGTATTACAGAGTACTGTGTTATGTCACAGACTGTTTCAGGAGTCTTGAAGGTTGGAAATGTTCTTCTGTGTCCAGCATCAATTATCTTGAGTATGAAATATAGTCATTTTTTTAATAGTTTCTTAAAGGATCCTGTAGGATAAATCAATCTTTTAAAAATTCTAGCTCCAATAATGAAATAGGGTTAAAGATAATGTAGTTTGAATGCAGCTTTTAGAAGAAGCTGCAATAAATAACTATCATAACTATAAAAGTTATTTTTTTATTTCCTAAGTAGTTCAGTATAGTGAAACTAGAGCTCCTACATGTACAGCAGAAAGGTGACTTTTTTTACAGTGCTGTTATTCAGACTACTAGAGATTCTATAGTAGCTTTAACATTTAGAATGTTTTTCAGCTAATTAAACATGAAAAAGACTTGTCAGCTCCTATTGGGCTGAGTTTTTATTGGGAAACTCTGCTTATTGACATCTTTCTGTACACCTTGATAGTAAGAGGAGCTAAGAAAGACAGGTGGTATTTTCTAGCAGTGTTTCTATTTCATTTTGTTACCCTAAGAGCAAATATTCCCTGGAAGGCAGTGATGTGACAGTGGACTTGGCTGACTGTCACTCAATCTGTCAATGTGAAAATAGGAGATTTGGGAGATTAGTTGTTCCAAATTCCCCATAAGTCACTGGTGGAACATGGAGCAAGTCAAGAAAGTGCCATGGTTCTAGTTCCATACTGTGAACACAAGACTGTGTTGAGTTTGTCCCGCTGAAAGAAGTGACAGCTGTTGTAAACAGTGTTTATGCATTTGTGAACTTTACCTTCTGGTGTCTTCCTTGATTTTGCTTTTGGCTGGTACTGCTGATGTGAATTAAAGTTGGCTGTGTGGAGCCTGTTCTAGTCAGATCAAGTTCTGCCAAAAAGAGGAAAGGACACTGTAATCAAAATAGGAGAATGAAGCTGTCAGCTTGTATTAGAAATGTGTTTGAGAAAAAGCAGTTTCTGATTAGCCTGCACTGATTTCCTTTTAATCTGCTAAAAATGAAAGAACCCCACAGTTCTTTCAGCATCTTTTTATTCTGAGGATTAATGTTTTTGCAGGGGAATTGAGACATTCACTGTATGCAAAGCAGTGTCAAGGTGATAGGAACAACAGACCTGAAGCTGCCAAACCCAGTGAATCCTTTTGGCCCAAGACTGTGGTATGACTGGATTCCCTGGTGTCACTTACTTTGCTAGCTAGGAGTAGAGAAAGGACAGTATTTTCCACTTAGAAATCAAATTACTTTTCTCCCAAGTTCACAGTGTTTCTTTAGCAACTGAAGAGCTTCAGAGGGAGTATAGAGTGCCTGCTGGGATTCATATCCATAGTGTGAGCTAGAAATGTGCTTTGTGTAGACCGACAGATCTCTAAACTGTGCCAAGATGATCATGTTTATAAACATCTTGGAGGTTGTGTGTAAATGATAAACCAGTGTTTGGTGAAGGGCTGAGGCCCCAGTTCTACACCATTACACACTTTTAAGCCTTCCTCCAGAATCTCACTGTAACTAGACCAAATAAAGGTTTTCTGTGTTATACAGAAGTGCTCTTCGTCATGGGGTAAGTCGGAAAACCAAGAGTTTGTAAGGACTGTGGTTATTTGAAGTGGTCATGTATTGTTTTGTTTCATGGTCCCCCTCCCCTTTCTGGAATTTCACAGAAGTTTGGATAAAGAAGTACTTGCAGTTTCATAGAATAATAGAATCAAAGAACAGGTTGAGTTGGAAGAGACTTTTTACAGGTCATCTAGTCCAAACCCCAAATTTCTTTGAATCCCTGTTATAATTGTATGGTAAAAGCTTCAGAATACTCTGAAAAATACTGGATAATACTCTAGTCATAATGGAAGTGACCCATCTGGTGATTTTAGTGATTTACAGATTTTGCTCTGTCTATATAAAATTTGAGATTTATTTGTAGTGTTAGAGCAGTATTTAGGGAAGAAGGCAGTTTACACTTCTGGTTCAAATTATCCTTATCCTACCTTTTCTACTTCTTGCTAAAACTGCTTTATAAATTACAGCTCCATAGAAGTGTCCTCCTTAATTTGTACCACCTGGAGGGGTGTGTGCTGACAGACAAGTACCACAAGGAAATGTAACACCCTGTTTTTCCTCCCAACAGAAACTTATGAAGATTTTGAAACAAGAGTCATCGAGGTAAGCACTGCAAATCTTTCCAGGGACTTTGAAGAATTATCACTACTTTATATTGACCCTGCAATTATTTAACAAGTCTTTGCTAAGTCTGTATTAAAGCAGTAAGAATTAGTCTGGTTTTCTGTTTCAGCTGCATGACATGTACAAGCACAGCCTATGAGAAAGTGAGTTACTCTTCAAGTGAGAGAGAAGGGCTATGAGAAACAATTTCTTAACTAAATAGCCTGATTCACAACAGCTCCTTGTCTGAAAGTTAAAAGAATAATCAGGCAAGTCAGAAGCTGAGCTACCTGACAGCTCTACTCCAGAAAAGCATCTGAGGCTTCTCTCCTGTCCTGATAAATGTGCAAGTGGATTTCCTTGTCCTTGATTATCTTTCTGCATTTTGCTGAGATGACCATTAGTTGGAATTCTATCCAGTGGCTTGAGTGTTTTCTAGATAAATTCAAATCTTTGCTTGTGGCAGTGGATTTTAGTATCTCCTGAGACATGGAAAACAATGATGCTGTATTGTAATCTCAGTCTGGGTAATTAAAAATCATGAGTTGGTTTCTTTATTTTTTTTTAAATCCTGCAGAGGGGAAAGATGTAAACTGTTTTAGAAGTCTGCTGTGAAAAGGATAAAAAGCAATGGATATAAATAAAAAGCAAGGTAAATTTAGACATAAAGAATGACTTGCATATGGGAATTTGAATACTGGAATGGATTGGGAGTATATGGAATGTCTGTCTTTGGAGCTTTTTAAAAGCAAGTTAGATAATCTGTCAGAAGGGATGGGGAGACAAAGTCTGTGACCTGTTAACTCATTTTCTTATCTCAGTGGATTTTTAAAGTGGACTGGGCCACACTATGGGCTTTGACTGATACAGCAAAGACCATTTGGAACACTTGGCCTTTAGCTGAGTCTGTGTTTGAAGGCCATTTGTAAAAATTGAATTGCACAGAACTGTTCATAAAAGAAGTGATTTTTGTTCCCAAGCCCTGCAGCTGGCAGTGTCTTCTGTTGCCTGAAGGGGCAGACGGCAGAGCAGAGAATGTTTGTCTGCTGCTGTGCCATGTCACAGCTGACCTCTCCCTTTGGCTGCCACAGCAGGGGAGTTTTCCCTTCTGTACTGGCAGAATTATTTACAAACAGCAAAGCTGAGTTGCTCTGCAGTGGCTCCATGTGCTATAGAAATCTGTCTCAATGCTTTATTATATTTGAGTAATAAAAAAGCTTTTAGAAGCAGGCTGAGGCTCTGTTGTTACATGAGATTGCCACAGATGCAAACTGAGAAAGTAGAATTCTCTTGCAGAAAAATAGCAGCAGCAAAACTTCTCTGTTCAAAATCAGCAGTGAGCTCAAGATAATGGAGTCTTAAAATTTTCTGGTAACAAGTATGAGTTTTGAAGTAAATAGATCATTTTAGCATTCCTGGTTTAAATAGGTGAGAGACGTGCTGCTATTTCTGGATGTGTTTTCCATTATCTTCACAACAGTACAGGAGTTAAAATAATGTTTACTGGGAAGTTGTGCTTCACAACAAGAAACTCGGAGCCATTTTTAAAGGACTGCCTTATGAACAAAGATATAATAGGCCCTTTCTGTTGTGATTATGCTAATGAAAAGGCTGTGCTGTTTTGCTGAAAAAAGAGAGAAATTACTTATTAAAGTGTTTTCTTATAATGTAGAAACAGAAAAGCTGTAATTTGGTTCCACCTGACTGAAAAATAGAGTATAGACAAGCTCAGATTTTCATGTCAACTAGAACTAAAGTTGTCATAGAGATCTTGGGTTAACTGTTTCTTACTTTCCCTGCCAGCTAAGACACATTTCCTCTGCTGCTCATATATTAGAGATAAGAACAATCTCTTTAAATAGAGCTGATGGTAATGCTTAACTGGTGTCTAACAAGCTTATATATAATCTAACAAGCTTAATATAATCAGAGTGGTAATTAAAATCTGCAGGTGTAGCTGACATGTGCCATTATTATTTTCACTGGAAGGCTTCATTTCATATGTCATCCACCCTCAGATGAATTTTTCTTTTCTTTTTCTTCAAAATGAACATGGTAACATAGCAAGAAAAGAGCAGGCTACATGACATCCTGTGCTGTAGTAGTAATTGCCTTGTAGTGCAATTAAAATTGGAAAGTGAGACCTTGTGCTCAGTAGGGCCTGAAGGCACAGAACATGAGTCTTTGGCCTTTGAGTCTCTCATTAAGGAGAACTTTCTAAAGGAGAAGATGAAGTTATAAATAATGCCCTTTGCAAAAGACAGATCTCAAAGGGGTTTTGTCCAACACTGAAATTACCTCCTACCAGTTGTGAAAACTGTGCTTGGTGATCACTTACTGGTTTGTTCATGCTTTTTTGCTTCCATTGCCTGTTTCTGGTGAAACCAACTTGAAGAACTTTGTGCAGGCACGGCTCCATTTTAGCAGGGTCAGAGCAGCCTTTCCAGTGTCAGAATAGCTCTGGTTTTGAGCCAGATGGTTTGGGTATGGTACTATCATTTTTAAAAACACTCCGAGATTTTTGTTTGAGTGTTGAACTCAAACCCTGTTGAAAGTGCTTTTCTTTCAGCACTGCACCCTACTCTCATTTTATCTCATACTTTCAAGAAGTATTGGGACCAGAGGCTCTTATCCCATTGGGGGATCAGCCTGTGCAGACACTTCTCTGCATAAACTGCAACAGAAGAGTGGCAGTGTCAAGAGTGTGGCCTAGAGGTGGCAGGTTCCTAGAAATCGTGACTAGAATAGGATTTTTAGAAAGGAGGGATTCCCAAGGGCAATCAAGTTGGCCAGTCATTCATTTGGCTTTTACAGAAACAAAACCTCCAAGGAAGTGTTGGATTTTGACCCTTTTTCTAACCAAGTGCAACAGCTGAAAGCATAATACTGTTTAGCAGCCTGTCTTTGAGTGTAACTTATTTCCACAGTCATTTCTCCTCTTAACGAGTGTTTGAGGTGGTTTCAATTTCGTTTTGAGGTGCCTTCCCTCAGTTCTAGAAAGAAAGCTGAGTTTGCAGTATTTCACCACTGAATGGTGGATACAAGGAGACAGTTAATTAGAAGTACATTGTGATGTAGGTTGAGCATGTGTTGCATCTGCTTTCAAAATTTAAAAATTGGCCTTCAGTCTAACTTCAGTGGCAGTCTGATAACAGGGGTGGTTGCGTCTTGGTTTCAGTCATTTTTCGGAGGCTGTGCTGGTTTAAGAGTGGCACAGAAGCTCCTTGAGTGTGTCTTTATTGCCACATTCTGGAAAGGAAGAGGAATAATCCATGAGTAGTTTTCTACAAACATCACATCCTTTGTTTTTGACGTGCTGACTCTATTTTTGTACAGATACCTACTGAGATTGGCAACAGAAGATAAAAGCATGTTCAAAGCAAAAATAGTGTTCTCTTGATGCTCCTGGGGACATGACTCTGCTTATTTCTCCTTTCTTCCATTATTATTTTGCATTTTCTCTAAATAGCCCTTTTACACAGGCACTTTCATCTTATGGGCATGGGTTTTTTAGCTTGTTCTTGTCAGCAGCGAGTTTGAAGAAAGAAAAATAGCTTGGAATAAGCAATTGGCAAGGCTGATATTTCTTCAAAGTGCTCTCTAGAATTTCTGGGCACCTTGAATTAAACAGTATCTTTATTTTAATGAAAGCAAGGTGAAATTTTTGAAACCCTAACCACAGTCTGTACCTAGTGAAGGCACTGGAATTTTTTGGCGGGGGGGGGGTGTTGGTTTTGGGGTTGTTTTTTTTTCATTTGGATTTCTTAGGGTGAAAATTAGTAAGACTGTTTAAACCATGGCCAAGTATTTTCTAATAATCTGCTTTCAGATATATAACATGATGACCAGAGTAGCTTGCTGAAGAATTACGTGTAGGGAAAAGGATTTTTATATATGCTATGTATTACCTTTTTATACTTTGTATATAATTAATGTATTACATACTGCATATAAACTGTATGTCTACATTTAAATAAACATTTAGTTCAATATATAAACAAAGCCAAGAGAACTAGAACAGATGGACAAAGGATCTCAGATTGTTGTTCCAAAATTGGTTTCTCACCCAGTGTGCAAGAAGCCAGTCCACACACAGTCGAGCTATGTGATTTATTTATAGTTCTGCTCCAACAGGGGTGCTGTGGTTAAAGCTAGCACACTGAAAGCCAAAAATACAAGCATATTTATACAGTTGGATTATTTACAGTTCTGCATAATAAATCTACATCACTGTTTCGCTGAGCTGCTCCTTGCTTAGGTGTCTCTCACCTGGATTTAAGGGTACAGCACATTCTAAATTCATGTCTGGTGTTAGGGGTCTCCACTCACAGACAGGTAGCCTCAGCTTCAGAGGTGTGGTTTTCACATCAAAATGAGCCAAGTTCACCAAAGGACAAAATCTGAAGTATTTCTAAACCCCAGCAGTCTGAAGCTGGTTTGGGCTGACATATAACCAGTCCCTTCCCCTTATCTCATTTTAGTTACCTTTTGCCACATTCTACATTCTGTAGGTCAAGTTGTCCCTCCCTCTTCCAGGAAACATGTTCTCCCTCTCACCTGTACATCTGTTTCTTGTCCACTTTGGGATATATTAGACCATATAAGGTGAGAGGCTGTAAAGCAGTGACTTGCTTATAGAATCATGGAATATTCTGACTCAGAAGGGACCCATCAGAATCATCGAGTCCAACTCCTGGCCCTGCACAGGACACCCCAAGGTGTCCCCAAGGATACACCATGGGCCTGAGATTGTTGTCCAAACACTTCTTGAACTCTGTCAGGTTTGTGCTGTGACCACTGCCCTGGGGAGCCTCTTCCAGTGCCCAGCCAACCTCTGGGTGAAAAACTTTTTCCTGATATCCAACCTAAACCTCCCCTGACTCAGTTTCAGGCTATTTCTTTCTTCTTTCCCTCTCTTACATGGAATCTCCTTTTCAGCAGCTGTCATCTCTGTAATGAGACTGACTTCTGCAGCATGCAAGTAGATTTCAGTCCTAAATTTTAATTCATGTAAAGCAACAACAGACCTTGAGCAGTTTCTGAGAGTGCTTCTAAAATAGGTTAAAATATGAGGGGGGCACTTCAATATTGGTGTCACTTTCTCAATATTAGTATTACTTACCATTTTTTCCCATCTCTTTTCATCATGCTTGAAATTACACATAAAGCTGACAGCATTAGAGCATTATTTGTTGCACAGCTGAACACAACAGGGGTTACTTTCATGAAAGTGCACTGAGGTAACTTTTTCTCTGAGTGTGGATTTTTAACAACCTTTATGTATTTAATGCCTTCAAGCCAGTGTCCCACTGCAGATGCAGTGACAAAGACAGTATAGATATTTGAAGTGTATGCTTTAGATCTCTAATACCTTTTTTGGCAAACTTGATTCTCTAAAAAAAAAAGAAAAACTAACAAAACCCAACCCATTTGGACTATGTGCAATAACAAGAAGCTCTGTGTTGTGTTTTTCTTCAGGTGAGAAATGTGTTTTGTATGAAGGCAAAGGAAGGCAGAAAAAAATCAGTACGTGCCTTAGTGGCTGTTGGGAATGGTAAAGGGGCTGCAGGTATGTGCATTTATTGTATGTACAAGGTAACATCTGATGATGGCATATTTTGTGGGAGCTTTAGCAAGACAGCTGTATTCATGGTCAAACAGAGTTTTGCTGAATTTTGCTTATGTGAAAGATTCAAGGCCTTGTGTGTTCTTACAGCTGAATTTTGCTTGTGAGTGGAGGAAAATTTATGAAGAGAGGAAAGTGTGGTTGTCTTGCAGAAAGATGTGTTACTCTGAAAAAACTCTTCCTGCCTCTTCTTTGGAAAGCTGCTTCGTGGAACGTGTCATCACATGTAATCCACATGTACTAAATGATGGAACCGAAGTTGTCCCAGGCATTTTTTCTTCATTCCCTTCTTTATTTTTAAACAGAGTGGACTATTTCTTTTGACTGAAGCAATCACCTCTACTCAATTGTTTGAAACAAAGTTTGGTCAAACACACAAAAACAGCTTAAGCCTTATTTTTTTCCCTTTGTCGAAAAACAGTTGACATCCAGATGTTAGGTGTTCATAACTCCTAAACTGTTTGTCTCTGTGATTTTCTCTGAACCACTTTCTGAGTGTGGCCTGTGCAGTGGAGCGGAAATTGAAATGCTAAACGTGGCTGTGAAGTTCTTTGGTTTTTTCCACTTTTCCTTCTGAAGATCATCTGCATCATCTGTTTCTCAGCAATAAAATGCCTCTTTGTGTCTTGCAGGTTTTGCAATAGGGAAGGCAGGTGACAGGACGAATGCTTTAAGGAAAGTATGTTGATTGAATTTTTTTTGCTTGATGACAATTACAGATAATTCATACCTATGCTTATTATTTCCTAATAATCGGTATAATTTGTAGTCTTTGCAAAGAAGTACGTCCATGTGTTTGCTTTGTCTGTCTTGATACAGATAATCATAGAATGATTTAGGTTAGAAAAGCCCTTTAAGATCATCCAGTCCAGCTGTTGATCTAACACTACCAGCTCATGTCCCTCAGTGCCCTGTCTGCACATCTTTCAAACACCTCCAGGAATGGTGACTGAGCCACTCCACTGGCAGCCTGTTCCAGTGCTTGGTGACCCTTTCAGGGGAGAAATATTTTCCCGTCTAAACCTCCACTGGCACAACTTGAGGCAATTTCCTCTCATCCTATCACTTGCTACTTGGGAAAAGAGAGTGACCCCCACCTCCCTTCAGTCTCCTTTCAGGTATCTGTAGGGAGCAGTAAAGTCTCCTCTGAGCCTCCTCTTCTCCAGACTAAACATTTTCATTTTCATGGAGTTTAGATGTGGCAAATCTGTTTTCCTAAGTTATTTTTCTCTTTCTTTTTTATATCTAATTAACTGAATAATGGTAAATTGTAAATGCTTAGCAGAAGAATTCAAGGAGGAAAATGTTTTCTGCTTTTATTCCTTAGGCAAAGAATAAAGCAATAAGCTCCTTACACTTTATAGACCTGTATCAGAACCACACAAGTAAGTATTATTCTTTCAACGTAAACACTGAATAGGCCAGCAAGAACTGGTTGCAACTACTTGCAAAGCATAAAAAGTGTTAAATAGTTTTTCTGATCGGATGCATTGTATTACAGTTCTTGACAACCTGGTCTAGTTAAGATTTCCCTCCTCATTGTGGAGGGATTGGACCAGCTGACTTTTAAAAAGGATCCTTCCAACCCATACAATTCCAGGGTTCTGTGCTTAAAATTTGGATACTTAGTGCATAGTATTTCAGGCTCTTAATAGCAAGATTAGATCTGTTCTGGCACAGTTTGAGGTAAGGGAATCAGATACTGTCAGGGCATTTTTCTTTACAGTGACCTCCTGTGCTTTTCCCCTTTCTGTGTCAGAGGAGATGATTCCCTGTGACTCAATCCATGTGTGGTGACCCAGCAGCCAGGGAGAACCTGGGCTAGAGGGTCGGCCTGATGTTTCCTGCTAGTTTTTTGTTAGTGCTCGGTATGGAAAAGCCAAGAATGCTGATGCCTATGGGGAAATCTTAGGTTAAAAACTAGATTATTTTAAAAAGAAGAGTTAAATCGTATCATGTGAGCTCAGTTCAAAACTTAATGAGGCTCACTGGAGGCGCACCTACTTATTTTTCAATAGTAACACAGTATTCACAGGTATTTCAACATTCATAATCTATTCCAGAAATTTACCTAGATTAATCCTCCTCTTTAAAGAAATCAGGGAGAGGAAAACCAACTTCACAGTTCAGAAGAAGAAAGGTACTAACTAAAGCTTTTCTAGAAGGAAGAATGTACCTGTAATGCCTTTTTTTCCCCTCTGCAGTTTACCATGACATTACTGTGAAATTTAAAAGGACAAAAATCCGCATGAAGAAACAAAACAAAGGTAATTAAAGAAGCTTAAATTTTGAAGTTTTAATAATTATTGACTGGTATTTATTTGATGAACTTAAACTTATGAAGTGTCTAGTCTGCCATGTTTTAAATGTTGAAAATGATCAGTCATTTTTCTTTAAAATACCTACTGTTGCTGATGTGGCTTTGCTCTTGCAAATTGGAATTTGTCCCTTTTACGCTTATGGGAGCTCTCTCACTCATCCTAAGTGTAATTCCTTCAGTTTTGAATTACCTAGGTGTGGACCCTGCTCCTGCTCCAGCCACTGGTGGGTTTGTATAGAGCTATAAATTCTCACAGCCCTCCCAATCAGGTCTCCCTTTCTTTACAGCCTTGGTGGTTGTGAAGTCAGTTTGATCTTTCTGGAAGTGGCACCTGAAGTTTCCTGATAGCTCATCAGTTAGGGGGGGTGGTTTTTTCTTACCTCTTTGGGGTTTTTTCAGATCTGTATGTCTGTATATTTTGTTTCTGGTTTCCCCTTTCTCCCTCAATTTCCTGATTCACAAGGTCTCCAATCAGATAACCTCACTAGAATAAACATTCTAGCCCTTTTCTGCAGCTTTCCAGCTGTTTGGTCCCCAGGATGTATTTGTTTTCTGTGTCTTTGACTCAGCAGCACCAAGACTGTCCTGCAGTTTTTAAAGACAGCTAGAGCTAAATCATGTGAAACAAACCTCTCTGGAGCAAAAGTAGACTTCAGAAAAATAACTCCTCTATTAAAACCTGGCAAGTCTAAGAAACCATTTGCAATTAATGCCAACGTAGTACAGTTCTGCATTGGAGTGGATATAATCTCCATCTCCATGATTGAGATGGATGCAGATGACACGCAAACCTCTGTTGTGTGTGTGGATTTTGAAATATATTTTGTCATAAATTTAGTGGCACAGAGTGAAAGAGATACAAACATAACTCATTGCAATAGCTAGGACAAGGGAAGTGACGCCTCTGCACAGCCCCTGGAGCCATTTTTAACATCTAATGTGTTCTAACGCGCTGGGTAACAAAAATAACAAAGAAGAGATCTCGGTGCTCTCTTCTTAGTAAGTTGTGTGCATACACACAATGCTCATTTATGGGGTTTTTTTCCCCCCAGGGTATGGTCTGCATTGCCACAGAGCCATTATCACCATCTGCAGGCTAATTGGCGTTAAGGACATGTATGCCAAGGTCACTGGATCCAAAAACTTGATTAACATCACCAGAGCTCTCTTTAAAGGCTTGACCCTACAGGTGAGTGCACTTCCAGTGCCCATTAGGTATGGGGACAGAAGGGGATGGATGTTGTAATGGTTTGTGGGCAAACTGTTTATGTTCCAGGCTTGAAATGAAGTAATCTTACAAACAGCAAACAAAATCAGCAAAGGAGATAATTCCTCAGCTGTTTTATGGAATTGTCCAGTCAGGAACAGCTGTGTGTAACTCTGCCTGTTCCACAGCCAGGTGTCTGCAGGGGACATGTGAATTTCTGGGCTTTTATTTGGTGTGGTTTTGGTAACTATTGAAAAATCCTGGGCAGAGGGAATTGTGGGCCAGGTTTGGTTGCTGCTGCTGCTTGTTTGTCTTCTAAGTTCTCACTGTGAAAGGACTGAAGCCCCAGCTGCTTCTACTGTTGCTGTAATTGAGATCTCTGAAGTCAGTCAGGGAGGTGGTGGTGTTTCCTCCACCTCAAAGTGCTCACAGTGGAGATGTCTCTCTGTGAGCCAGCTGCCTGAATTGATGGAAAAGCTCCAACATACAGCATTTCATCCTACTTCCTTTGAACACCAGCCTCAGGATGAGTCAGCCCTCTGGAAATTCCTGGTTATCTGATTTGTTTGTAGTTTTGGTGGCTGCCAAGGTTTAGCTGCTTCCATTCCCAGTACAACACTGCAGTGCTGTAGCAGTAAAGTCTGTCACCCTGTCCTGGCCAACGTCATCAGTTCAGCCTCAGGAGGTGAGGGGGTTGTGATCCTCCTTGCCTGATGAGAGTCACAGATCTCACAGCTTAGCAATACCTCAGGGCAATCAGACTTGAAGTATGGTATTGTATTTTCAATCATTGTCTCTGAGAATCTTCCACAGAACAAACAGAAGAAATGCCTGCTGTATAAATTATTGCTTTTGGAGTTACGCACTTGATATGTTTTCCTCACTGCCCTGAATAGAAAAAACTTCCTGTCACCTGTAAACATTTACTCTGTAAATCTGAGTGTTATTGAAACACCTTGTAGGCAAGGGAGAGGTGTAGTTGAAAATAATGTTACATTCATATCTTTATGTTAGCTAATGCCACCCGTCTGGGCAGTAACAGACACTTCTCTGTTGTCAACACAAAATTTATATCCATGTAAAGACATAAAAATGTTCCTGCATGGTACTAACATGCCATAGGCATGTTAATGAGCAAGATATGTCTTTCAGAAGCATGTTCCTTTGGGATGGCATTGGAGGGCTGATTAGTATCTCTGAGGTCTGGCTATCTGAATTTTTGCCCAGTGAGATAAGCCTGACAAGTAATTTCATTTACACAGTGCTTAAACTGTTTATTAGGAAATTACTTTCTGACGTCTTTTTCCCCTGCCGCACATTCCATGCAGATTTTGGCCTGAAGTAAAGCCACACTGTGCATCATTGTTTTGGTTTTCTTTTCCCTCTCCTGCTCCCAGGAGACTCACCAGCAGCTGGCAAACCAGAAGAGCCTCTACGTGGTGGAGTTCCGGGAGGAGCAGGGCCCTCTGCCCATCGTGGTGGCCCTGCCTGAGGGGACTGTCCGTGAGGAGCCTGAGCCTGAGGACGAGGTTCTAAACACAAAGCTGGAGTGGAGGGAGGTGAAAGAAGCCCAGGGAATGCTGAAATCTCCCTGGGCAAGTGTCAGACGGGCAGCGTGCTGACTGCTTGGGTCCCTCTGTGTCTCCAGCTCAGGTGTGGCTGGGAAGGCCTGGCTCAAGACAGGGTGTCTGGACTGGAGTTTCAGAGGAGGGCAGCAGGAGCTCTCTCGTGCCATCCATGTCACTGCTGCCATCCAGGAGCGCTGTTTGCTTTCCCACAATTTTTCTGACCACTGTCCGAATGGAAATGTTCAGATGGGAACAGTCAGTGAACGTGTCTTTGTCTTCAAGCATGCATTTACTCTGTTCCAGAAGATGGTTTGTAATCGAGAGCTCCCATGTTTCTTTCGCAAGCTCTTGGGAAACTGTTGAAAATACAAGATTGTGAAAGGAATAAAGAATCATCAGAGTGGGTTTAGTTTGGGTCTTTTTTTTTTTTTTTTTTTTTATTCCCAAAATGCTGGTGGTCAGGGAGATGCTAAAGCAAGCAGCAGTAGTGGGAGTTCAGGTGTGCACCCTCTGTCTCACTGCTGAGGCTCAGGGGTTAAATTCTGTGCCTCCCAATCTGAGTGTGCCTGTCATGGCAATTCCTCAAATGCCAAAAGATGCTTGAGCTACCTCTCTTTGTTAGTATGGGAGAAAATACCTTAGAAATCCTTCAATATCAGCCTGGGAACTTACATTTGGAGTTCAGATGTTAAAGACATTTAAGAGCAATGTGTTACGCTGATTTCAATGCAGGTTTCTAAAGACAGCAGTTGTATATATACAGACAGGCAGGGTGAATTTAATTGAGTTTTATCTCACTCTTGCAATGAAAATTCTAATTCCAAGGCCATGCCTGCTGTGCAGTGGGATGAAGGTTTCTTCCTGTTTTACAGGTCAGTGAAAATATACCTTCAATAGGGATTGCCGGGTGTTCAGATTGCAAAGTTTCTTGTTGCCAGCACATCAAGCTGCTGTTGGGGAATGTGTGCTCGCATTCAGCTGGCATCTCTGCTGTTGAGCTTAGGTCCCTACATAAAATTAATCTTTTGTGACTTTACTGTTCCCACAGGTTTGTTCATATGAACATTGGGGCTTGTGTAGATGTTTTACCCAGTGCACAGATTGCTCATCGCTCACAGAGCTGGCTGTAAAATGAGAAACTCATGCATTTTCCATGCAGCTGGCCATAATTTTCTATTAAAAATCAAATTCTTCTCCTGCAATTCAGGAGAGGATGGAAGTTCTCCTAACTCATTGCATTGCTGGAGGCAAGGTATCCAATATGCAAATATTTGGAGAACAGTTAATATGGTGGTTAAACTATGTGGTTAAGCAAGAGCAACCAAGATTACAATCTGGGCATAGTTAATGAATATGTCTGCAATATTGTTTTTAATAGGAACTGAGGCTTTACCTGCCTTCAAGTGCACAGATTAGTTTAACTAGCATGTAATTGCCTGCTCTCTGGAGCAGATGCCTGCAAACCTCCTTGTCCTGCTGAGGAAGCTGGAGAAGAGCAGAGATGGGAATTCCACTTACACAACCCGGTGAAACCTGGTGGTGGCTGCAGGGGCACAGTAGGCCCAGTGTTTCAGCAGTGAATGGGACTTGTAAATGCTCTGAAAAAAAGCCTCATGTGTGGCTTTTTAAATGGGCTGCTTCATCCAGTTACATCTGCAAGGGAATCCCAGCAACTGAGGGACACCAGTCTGGGGGGATCTGGGACTTCCTGAGCAAATGCAGGGCATGGGATGGAGCAGCCCCACATTTTGGGCCAGGCTCCACAGGCAGGGACTGCAGTGTCTGTGTTCAACAAACTGCAAGAGCCAGCCTTCCCACATCCTGGGGAGCCCTGGCAGTATGCCATGGACCCCATGGAAGTGACCCCATGGAAATATCCCCAAGGGAAAAGGCTTGCTAGCATGCAGTGTCCATCATGCCCAATGTGTCCAGCAGAGCGACAGTAAATTCACAGGTCACTGCTGCCTTCAAGGCTCTCTGTGGGGAAGAGATGTGCTGCACATGTGGTCTGTAGGTCCTGGGAGATTCTCTGAGCTCTGGGTAGCATCTTTCCGTTCAGGAAGTGTTACGGGTGTGCCATTTTCCAGACAGCTCCCTTGGGATGCAGAGTTTCCAGGGAATGTCAGTCTTCAGGGCTGTGTGGGACAACAGGAAAGCTGGGCATGATGAACCTCTTTTGTGTCATTTTCTCTTTTTTCCAGCATGCAGGGAAGGTACACATTGCTAAAATTCAGAAGCCACCTTTCCCTGTGTCACTGTCCCGTGCTGGGGCCCTGCAGCCTCGCGCCAAGCAGGGACACCCCTTCACCCTGGTCAGCTGCATGGGGTTGAACTTGGGCTCACACCAGGCGGGTATCAGAGTTCCAGCTCCGTTTCCTATGAGTTCATTTCTGAACCCCTGCTAGGGGGGGCTCCCTTCCTTCTGCCCAGCCCTCCCTAGGCAGAAGCTCGGCCCAGGTGACACTGGGGCCACAGAGCCTCCCTCAGTGCCCCTCCTGGGCGGTCCTGAGCCGATGGACACTCCCGTGCCAGCAGTTCCCGGCTACTTTCCCCAGTGCTGGCTTCCAGCAAGGCTGGGCTGCTGCTGTGGGGGAGGCAGTCACCAAACAGGGTGGGGCAGAAGGACACAGAGGGGGATTGGTGCAGACTGGTGTGAACTGGTGTGTGGCGGGCAAAGGGAAAGCAAAGGGCAAAGCAAGGCAGAAGGAATGAGATTGGGGCCAAGCAAGACATGGGCTGTAAATGCCATGGCCACAAGGCACAGGGAAGTGAGGGGACAGGCAGCACTGGTGGGTGCACAGGGTCTGGGCACAGCTGGGTGCAGGAGAAAAAGAGACAGCTGATCCCAAGGCCCAGGGTAGGGCTGCAGGTCCCTGCCTTTGTAAACACATCACAGCAGAACAGTATCTTTGTGTTCCAATGTCACATTCAGGGGCATTAATAGAACCTGAGCACCAACACCCCCACACACCCCATGATGATGGGATGATGAAACCAGTTTCAACAGGTGGATGTTGAATTTCAGAGCCATGTGCCATTGTCCAAAGTGGCTTTGAGTTCCCTCCCTGCTCTGAAAAGGGATTTCTCTTTCCACCTCTGTTGCAACCAGTTCCCCGTTGTCACAGTAACACAAGCAAAACAAGTCAGGCTGGTTTTCAGCGAGGAAAAGAACCCTACAAATGTTTTCCTTAGTTTGCAATTAAAAATCTTCAAACCAAACCCATGGTCACAGGTCAAAAGTTTCCCCGGCTATGAAGCAACAGAGGAGCCTCCAAGTCAACTTTTATTTCTCTCTTGTCCTCTAGTCCTTGTTGTTATCCAGGAACTTCAGACTTAAAATGGAAGAATTTTTTGCCCCACAAGCTGAGAGATAATTTGGCACCACTGTTTTTTAGGCACCTCTAGCATGATGAAAACATCCCTTCCTGGGTCTAAACCCCATTCCAGTTACTTCATTTTCACGGTTTAACCCCAGCAGGCAACTGAGCTCCACACCCTCACTCACTCAACCCCCCGTGGTGGCACTGCCCTGTCATGGTGCAGAGCTCCTGGGGCTGTGCCTGGGTGCAGCAAAGGGAAAAAGAGTGGCAAGGACTCACCCATTCTCAAAATCACAGCAAACCCATCTTTATTAGCGACACCGTGGCAGTGTATGAGAGAGCAGCCATTCACCAAAAGCAGGAGTTGATTGCCTCTGCTTGTTGAGGATTTGATTCTGATCACCCAGAGAATTCTCCTACAGCCTAATGGGCCCCTTCCAGGTTGTGCTTTGTAGGGGGATCAAAGGCAGTGGTAATTCCCGGCATTATGGTCGTGCCTCAGAATTCAGCAGCACCCTTCAGGAACTGCAATGATCCACATTGATCCTGAGCTGAGTTAAATATTGTCCCCATTGCAAGTCAGAGAAGGCATTTTCAGAAACTGCATGAAAACATTAATTTGTACAGTGGTTTTAGGGGGAAAACAGACTTAAATGGGCACACAGCAATTAAAATGACAGTTTCATACTTGTGCTACTTGGTGCTTGTTCAGTTTTCCCCTGATACCAGTAACAACCCTGGACACATAAAAGTGCATTCCAGGGATATTTTAGCCCTTTAAACCCAACTATATCATGTTTTCTAAAGCTGGATGGCTTTTTTTTTTTTTTTTTTTAAATTTTGGTCCCAGCACCAAACTGTACCCAGCCTGTAAGATATTGAAGGGAAACAGATTGTGCAAGGGTATTCCTTTCTCTGGCAGGCTCCTTTATCGCCAAGACCCCACACAAAAGCTGCTTGTTTATAGGCTATACATTAAAAAACTAAACCCAAACCCAGCCTGGAGACGGCAGTCATTGTTCCTGGCGTTGTTCAGGCTCTCAGGAGGATTTCCATCGCAGGAGCGAGAACACCTTGTGGATTACATAAACCAGGGTGGCCACGAATGCAAATACCTGTGATGGAAAAACACACCAGCCAGTCAATTTTCTGTTGCACGGTGCCACTCCAGCACTGAGCACATGCCTCGTGGCATGCCACATGTTTGGGGACATCCGTGCATGGAGGAGACTGCAACTGGTTGTTCTTCCCCCTCCCCAAATTGTTGGTGCAAATAAGGATTTGCACTTGAGGGCTACTCCAAAGCCACGTGCTGCTGTTGCTTGCCCTTCTGCCAGGCACTTACCACTGCAGCAATGTTCTCCCTGTACGCCTGTCCTGGATACCCCACACGAAGGTCATAGGTCATGTAGGCTTCCAGCACTGCGGCACTGAGGTAGAACAGCGCTGCTGTCTCCTGGCAGATGACATCCTAAGGAACAAGGATCACACAGTCACCTCTGAGGGGGTCACACTGCCCATACAACCATCCCCAGCCTGCAGTTTGGAGTGCAGGAGCAGCACCCTGCTCTGCAGGGCACAGCCAGGCAGGGGAGGCCCTGGGGTTTGTCACAGGCACGTACCAAGGTGACCCAGCAGCTGCTGCCGCCGCCGTGAGCCCCGCAGAAGTAGAGGCACAGGAGGGAGATGGACATGACGAAGCAGAACACGGAGACAAACATCACCCAGCCCTGAAGCATGGAGTCTGGGACCCTTGAGGATGCCACCAGGATCCACACAAGGCCCCCAAAGATCTGCAAGTCGAAGTGGGGGACAAGGTGAGTGTGGGATAAAATGGTATGTCTGGAGCAGAGCCAAAAGCCATGCATGCCTCTGGCACTGCACACGGAAACAGCCCATGAGTTCTACTCAGCCTCCACTTGAAACTGGGCATTTAGCTGGGAGCATCTGCCACTGATCCTGACCTAAGAAAATTCCTCACTGTTGCCCTGCCTTCTGGTGCCACTGCCACTCACACCCTCCCTACACCAGAGAGCTCAGGAGGCTGGTTCAGACGCTTCTGAGGGCTGGCTTTCATGAACAGGGAGGCAGATTAAGGACAGGTGTGTTTTCTTCACACCCAGCGTGTCAGATCCCTGCCAGGAGCAGTGTCAAACCCAACTCATCTGCACAAACAGCACAGATACCTGCCCTCACAAAGGCCAAATGCAAATATCACTTTGAAAGGAAAGCCCAGGCTGAGGAGAGGTTTAACTCTCTGGGTAGGGGAAATGAGCCTGAGGCTCCCAGCTCCTGCTTGGGAAAGGAAGCTTGTATTTCTGCTCCAGCTCTTTGGGTCATCCTTTATTGGCTACATCAGATCTGTGCCTGGTCCCAGCTGCTCGTGTGGGAGTAGGTGGAACCTTCTCAGCCAGCCTTGGGAGTTTGCCATGGGTTTTCTGGTGGTACACAGAGACAGCTGTGTCTAGGCTCCATCCCTTCACCAGCAGACTCCTAAACAAAAGCATGGGAGCATGATGTCCAGCGTTGTGGAATGTCTGGAGTGCAAGTGGTGCCTTTGCACTGAAATGCTCAGTAGGTTTTCTAGTGCCACAAATCAGCCCAGTGGTTTCTTGGACCTGTGCAAAGTTTAGTCTGTACAGCATCCAATGATAAGGAGCTCCACAACTAAACCCACACTGTGTGGACCAGTGCTTTGTGGGGACCTATCCCTCACCACTGGCCAGTCTGGGATTCAGGCAAATGCCCAAAGGTAGGAGAGCCTTGCTGACTCTAAGGTCATTCTGATCTTTGTATGGCTGGTGTATCCCAGTCAGCATCCAAGTGCCAGCTCATACTCATTTCCATTTCCATTTCCTTCCAGGCCTTTTGCAAATGGAAAGAAAGTTTCTGATTTATGATAACTGAGAAAATGTTACATCATTTGTGTCACCCCACAGTTGTGGGAAAGTTCATTGGTGCCATTATGCAAATTGACATATGACATCAATTATGTGGTTGAGATGTGGCAAAGACCTGAGTGAAAATGGATCTTCCAAAGTGCTGCTGTTCTGGTCCCTCTTGTAACAACCGAAGGCTGACACTTGAACACTAATCCAGTCCTTTTAATCACTCATGTGCTGACAAAACAAGTGTGTTGCAGCTAAAAGTCCTGAGGAAAAGCGTTATGGCTGCTCCATTAAAATCAAGCACAAATTATGGCGAGATACGAGGTTGGGGAAAGAAGTACCCCAGCTCACTTCGTATCACTCAGCATCTCTCCTTCCTACAGGCTGTGGTTTCTCAGTCAGAAAATTCTGTTTGACATGGTTTGATTATTGACTTTGGTTTTATGGTGAAGACTCATAAAAAGGAAGGAAGGACTGAGAGTCTTTCAATAACTCATAGCAGGATGTGGACAGCAGTATAAGAAAAAAAATTATCCTTTAAATAGCTTTTACCAAGCAAACATATCTGCTTTCAGCTTGTTTCAGCTTTTCCGCACAGGTCTGGGTATCCATATGTGCAGAAAGTTCTTCAAATTAAATAGATTACAAGAATTAAACTGAGCCTCAAAGATTAAAAATGCTCTTAATCAGCCCATGCAAATGTGGCAATCATCTGAGCTGCAGGTAGGATCTTCTGAAAATTTCACAACTGTCTTAGCATTTAAAATGCCAATTTTATTTTGGTTTGTTTTGTTACCATCTTAGTAGGCAACCTGAGATTCCACTAAGGAATGAGAAACTCTTTATCCTCCTGAATGCTGTGATTCAAAGTAGCCACCTCCTTTGTACACAGCAGAGGTCACACAGCTGTGCAGCCCAGAGTCTTCCTGGAGATGGAGAAATCCAGTCATGCAGCATTCCTCCTTCCTGGGTGGTTCCTGGGCCTTCAGGATGTACATTTCCAGATCTTACCCAAACCAAAGGATAGGGTGCTCATTTCAGCAAGCTGCCCTCCCAAATTCCCTGGAGACAGGGATTACAGACAAACAATACAAGGGGAATAAGCCCACTGAGGCCAACAGCAGGCTCAGCACCAGGACTAACACAACTCAGTGGCAGGGGTGGCTGGCAAGGGTCTGCCCAGCCAAAGCCTCCACAGGGACTTAACATCCTCCTTCACATAGCTGCAGGAAACCTGGACCTCACTCTCAGGCAGAGACCAGGTCTGCAGAGCACCGTTGCAGCGGCTGAAGCAAAGCCTTTCTCTGCATCCTCTTTGCTACATTGTTATCACCAGGAGAACGAAGGAAATGCTGTAAATCCCAGGCGTGTGGACCAAGCTGGGTGACAGAAAAGGATTTGGTGCCAGATGACAAAGCTGAACCTTTTAGCATGAAATAATCTGAATGCCATCCTACAATAGTCAGCCAGAGCTTTCAGTGCTGGACCAAAGCGCTCAGAATTTGGAAAAAAGCCTCCCAAGCTCTTGTGAGGAGAGCACCTTTCATGAGTGGGGCAGAGGACGCAGGGAAAAGGTTCAAGTTGAGACTTTGCATCTTATAACCTATGCTCAGAGCAAATGCTTTTAACCACATGTGCCAAATCCATTAAGATTATGATCTCCTCTGCTCAATGAAGTTACAATGTGGAAAGAAGTTACAAGGTGTTTGCTCACCCTTTGCTCACTCACACTCCCAGGTCCAGCAACTCCGCACCTGCGGCTCGGGAATGCTGCGACGGAGCAGCACAGCCTCGGCTGGCCAGGCTCTGCTGCTGCAAACAACTCCCTCAGCTCACCCTAATCCCCTGCTCCAAGCCAGCAGCTCATCGTCTGTCTGTACGATCTGCTAAAATCACCTTCCTGTTAATTAACCGGCTTAATTTGGCAACCTACTTTAAACCCACCAGCAATTCCTGCTGTTTTTTCAGGCAGGAAATCACAACGTTTTTCAAAGGCACCGGAAAAATCCCACAGCAGACTAAAGGAGACCTTCAGACCCTCACACTCTGTGGTTTTCTCCAAGGATGAGCTGCCCCCAGCCCCTTGTAGCTCAGGGAGCTGGCGTAGGTCCTGAGCCACGTATTTGGGGACAAGTGTCACCCCTCAGACACCTGCAGCATAACCTGCGCTGAGTGCCCAACCAGCAGCCACGGCCCTCCCCCAGGGAAAAGTCAGCACTCACGATTTCAGGGATGAAGAGCACATCTGGGAAGGTCGTCAGGACCGCCAGGCCGCTGGGCAAAGTGCTGGTGGAAGTTGAGGAGGACATTGGAAACTTCTGGCACAGTGATTATCGGCCACTCTGCTCCTCACTGCTGAATACAGCCTCCTTAGCTCTCCCTCTCTCTTCCTCCTTTCCTCCCCTTCCTGCTCTTGTTTCTTCCTTCTTTTCTCCCCTACCTGCTCTGGTTTCTTTCCTCCCTGCTTCCTGCTGACAGATGAAGACAGCTGTGAGTGGCACAGGTGTGGCCAAACCCTGTGACCTGGAGTCACATGGGAGGTGTTCGGGAGATGCAGGGGCAGCCCTGGGGCGTTGGGAGCAGAGCCCGGCTGTCCCCCACAGGCTGAGCGTGCCAGGCAGGTCCCTGGGCAGGCCGAGTGGCACTGAGGTGACAGCTGAGGGCAGCAGGGGACAGCTGTGCCCATCCACCTGGACAGCCTCGTGTCCCCTTTTATTTGCAGTGAGCCAGTGTGGTCCCCGCACACCTGAGGTGGTCACAGCAGAGGACATGAGGGTGGCTGGTGGCCAGTGCAGGCCAGGATGTGACATGGGGCGAAGAGTGGGGCCTAGAAACATCCCACAGGCATCCAGGGATGAGAGCAATCAAACTGCAGGGAAAACCCCTCCATCATCTCAGAAGGAGAATGGAAATGCCAAGGTAACACAAATGAACTAAAATGATGAGACCTCCTGAGCAGTTTCACTTTTTAAAATTGTTCCTTTTTATCTGTAGTCCATGGAGCAATGTAGCAAGTCATTCCCCTTGTTCCTCATATGGAACACTTACTCCTTTTTAACACACTTGGGCACACAGCAAAAACCACAGAACTCCAGAAGCTGAGGCCAGAAAGTGCAAAGAAAGGACTTTCTTTGAGAAAGGAAGACAGTGTAAAAACTGTCCCTTGGAGAAAGTAGTGAGGTAAATGAGTGGAGGAGTCTGCAACATCAGAAAAATTGGGAAAATGCTTTTAATAAGCAGATTAAGTGAGGGGGCAGGGTTCCAGGGCAGAGCAAGCACAGAACCACAGTGCTGGTGGGGCAGTGAAGGGATGGGATGGATTCCTCTTACCCAGACCTTGAGCTCTTATTATTTCCAGTCTGTTGAAGCAAAAACATCTAAGTAGATAATGCCATCTTTCCTTTTTTCTGGAGGCCTTTTCTCACTTAAACGCAGAGTCCATGCTGACCTTCATGACTTCTTCAAAGGTGGGAGAGTTTTTGCTGCATCCACCTGATTTCCCACTTCTCTAGTGAAGTTCCATTTGCCCTAAAGTGACACAGCCACAAATAATGGATGAAAATTTGGATATGAGGCAGACTAAAAAACCAGTCAGCAAAGAGGGAGAGCTGGAAGAATTGGGAATGAAGGCACTGGAGCTGGAGACAGAGACACAGCTCCAGAGGGGTCTCGCTGTTTCTGTAAGGGACAGAGATGAAGCTCTCCTGTTCCTGGGACCACATGGCTGGTGTGAGGAACAAGTAACTGCATTGTAAGGGGCAGGGGCACTGGTGCTGTTCCATTTGGAATGGCTGGGACAGCTTTAAAGAACCCTTTCTTTGTCTTATTTACAAATGTTTGGTGATGGATTAAAAACCAAGGGGTTTAGAAGAACACAGTTCAGTGGTGAAGAATGCTGAGGCCAGCTTGACCAAACTCTCTTCAATTAGGTCCCTCATGAGGGTGCTCCTCCCGACTGAGGTGGGCATCAACAGGGATGTGGAAGAGCTTGCTAGCGAAGTGAGCGACCAAAGTTTTGAGCAGAAACCAAAGAGCTGGTAGTATCTGACGCAAACATGTTCTGCTGAGGACAACACAATCTAAAAGTTGCAGGACAATCAACCTCTTCATACTACAGAAGATCACTCCTAGTTCTCCCAGCATATCTCCGTTAGATGCAGGAAGATCCTTCCCTTGGGGGGGAACACCCCTCAGGAGACACCTCTGGAGGCTGAGTGAGTCTTGCCCATGGTCAGTGACATGGGTTAGTAACATCAATCTCTGATAGTTATTAAGCTAGCTATATTATTGGTGCAATACATAGAGCACTGTATTAGCAGCTTTGTTGCATAGTAAGTAATTCTGATCAGACTGTTATTTTGCCATTTTGCATTTTTATCTTTTTACATGTTCATCTCATCATTATCATTGTCAATTTAAACAAAGCAGTCATTTATTCATCCTTGTCAGGTGCTGGCCACCTGAAAGAAAAGGGTGACGTGACAGGGTTCCCTAGGGAGGTATAAATCACTAAGAGCTTTCTGTTCTGGAAAGGTTTCTCTGAAAGAGATCCCTGGACATACACAGTTTTGGAGCTGGTATCCAAATACTGGAGGTGAGCTCCAGAAAGATGAGGATGCCTTTGTTTGCTAGGGAAAGCACCTCACCCCATCGTTGGTACAAACAGGGAGATACAAACCAGTAACAGTTTGTTCTCTCTTTCGAGAGAACTTCTGTGTTGGAGCAGTCCCTGGTGGATGTATTCAACACTGGAGGCAGCATCCAAATTTTGGTGCACGGCTGCTGGGAGTGGATTGCTCCCACACACGAAGTGCCATGAAAGAAAGCAGGTGCTGGCCTTTACTTCCCCTGAGGACCCTCTTATCTGCACCAGGAACACTGGGGACAGCTGCTTGCCTTCCAAAATAAATGTATTCTTTTTGTCCTGGCACATTTTGCCAGTCGGGTCCAGACACTTTTGACTTCAAATCTACCCTTTGGGTTTCTGAGGCAGCATGACAGTACATTTAATTGTCTAGGAAGTACACAGGGATATAGGGTAGAGTTCTGAATGGTCACAGTGGGAAAATAAAAGCCAACAACTTTTTTGTCCTGGCAGCTTTAGTGGGAGCAGTTAGTGGAGGGCTTCAGGTCTGGATCCTGAAGAAGGGAAAGTGAATCACTTTAGCGCAGTTTATAGTTTACAAAAGAAAGGTATAGTCCAGCACTATGTATTTCTTCCAGGACCTTCGCTGTGGCAGCTGCTGCTGGAGGTTTTTAATTTTGGACATAGATTCTATGAGAGAATCTGAAGGCACACACAAGAGCAAAGACCTGCATGTGGTGCAGTTTACAGGCTGCAAGAAGAAGGGGAAGGCCAGGGCTGGCTTTTTAAGAACTGTATGGAAGCAGTTGCTGGCTGTTCAAAGCTTTGAAGCTGGGCTCTGGGAGATTCCATCATATGATGGACGCAGCTGAGAAGGAACGTGCAAAAATCCAGGATGTGGGGTGTAATTGCAGGGGTATGAGACCAATGTGGAGCCAGCAAGTGTCTCCTCAGCTGGCAGCTGTTGTGACCAAGACTTCTGCTGCATGTTTACAGTTAAGGTACAGTATCTATGTGACTGAAAATACATGAAGGCCCAGTTATTTGAAAAAGTTTTGGAGGTAGCATCCAAAATTCCTAGGTGGAAACTGCCACTGCATATCATAACACACCAGCTCTGTCATGCCCAGCTCCCACACTATCCAGTTACACACATACATGTATATATAAATATACATAAGGACAGGCACCATTTCCATAGTCAACAGCTGTCCCTCCAAGGTGCCTGTCGAGTTCATTTAGTCCATGACTGAGTCCTGTCCATTGCAGATGTCTTCCAGGGCAGCAGAGCTGGTGTGCTGTCAGCTGGTTGCTGCACCAGGAGCTCACGACTGGTGGAACTGGAGCAGTCCATACTCACTGTCCATGGTAGTTATGGCATACAGTGGGAGTGTCATTCAGCAACCAATACTACAGATGTAGAGCCCAGTCTTTGGGTGGGCCAAAAGGAAATGTTCCAAAATCAAGACAGAAATTCTGTCTCCCCTACTACAGCTCACAGATCTCTGGATTAAAATTCTGTAGCGGTCCCTTGGCTGGAGCAAAGCCAGCCCTGCCCTGGACCACGCTGGTCTCCAAAAAGCGCTCCAAAGCAGGAGGTGGCCATTTCCCCTGCCAGATCCCAAATCCCTGCTCTTTGGTTCCCTCTATCCCATCTGCAATGCCAGCGGGTGTGGCACAACACTGGCTCAGCATGGCCAAGCTGTGAACTTGGCTCCAAGAACTGGCACAGCAGAAGAGCTGTTGAAGCTCCTCAGGTTTAGAGGAAGTTGCTGACACAACTTACTCAGAAAAAAGGGATTCAGCAAGAAAACACCGACAGTAACACTGCTCAAAACTGTCCTGTAAAATCATCACAGTGGGTAGATTGATTTCCACCCCCACTCCCCTCAAACAGAACAGGCAAGTGCTATTCCCTGAGCACTGAAGGCTGCCAAGTAAGATTTTAAGGATGCCTAAGCTCTCCTGAGCATCTCACTGGGATTAGCCTCAGGGTGCTTCACACAGCACAGCTTTTAAACCCCCTCTGTACAGAACAGGTGTCATGCTCAACATCTCTGTGGATGTGCTGCCCAGCCCTCACAAGCAGTGACACAAGCTCTGCTAGGAATTGAGTATCAGTTGGCAAAGCCCTCAAGACCTGTCAAGAGGATCCTACAGGTTACACAAATAAGGAAAAAAAAATTAAGAAAAAGAAATTTAAGAATTAATCACATAGGTGAGGAATGTATCAAGTAACAGCCACAGGTTCCTGATGCCAAGATTCTGGTTCAATGCCCCCTCCCCTTCTCAAAAACACAGCTCACACACTTCTAGTTTTGTTTAGGGTTGTTTTGTGGTTTTGTTTGGTTTTTTTTTAATAAAAGAAGGCTTCCAGATACCTAATCACTATTGTGCTGTTTATGCAGAACAAACAAACTCAAAATACTAAAATTCACAAGTCAAAACAAGCTGTTTCAAACTGCTCAGCGGTGCAGGCTCAAGCACTTATTTGCAATGGCTTTACTCTTTGTACAATCAGTTCTGTATGTAGCAATGACTGAATATAAAGAATATAGTACATACTATTGTTTTCATTGTCAATTTACAAAAGAAAAAATAAATATTTTCCATTCTTATTATACATTAACACTTCAGTAGAAAGTTACAGCTGTTGTGTTGGCATGACCTGCAATGTCAGGAGGAGAAGTAACATGCATACTTATCTATTAAGAACTCTAAACTATGACTTTGTAATAAATTACAGAGGATAGATACCAGCCAACAGAATACTGATTATCTGAATTCAGTACATTTGTGATTCTTGCTCCATGGTAAAAGCCAAAAATCTTGCAAAATACAAAAGCCAGTAGCTTGCATTACATAAGTAAGACAAACCACATGTGGTATAGCCTCTTTTTTCAAATGTTTGTGAATAACAGGCTTGTGGTTTCTCAGGCAAAGGAGATTAAGCTGTTGAGTCGGTCCTTGCACCCTTCACACATAACTAGCACCATAAAGATGCAAGGACCTCAGCAAACACCTAAATTTCATGCTTAATAGATAAAGCATGCATTTTGTAGAGTTTGTGCAGGGTACATACTCTGTTCATTAAGGTTACTGTGTAAAAAGATTCTTGAACACTGAAGATATTACTGTAGTTCTGTTAAGATTATTAGCAACATTTTTAAAGTTCAGCAGGCCTGTGTGCGATTTGTACCCCTGGTTCCCCCCTGACTGCTGTGCAAGGGCACTGTACCACTGAATTGAGAGCTGAAGAAACAAAGGCAGCAGCCTAAATGTCCAATGAAGTGGGGAAAAATGAGCTGCAGTTAGCTAAAAAAAAAAAAAAAATAAAATGGCACAAAGCTTTGTACAGGTGGATCTACCAGTGCAAATACATATACATGAGGTACCAATTCGTTCAGATCTTTTTATAGGCCAGGTCTATTTATACGTATCTTAAAATCACTCTTAATTTCCTGCAGTCAGATAAATGTTACAGCTTGTCAGCCTGTAAGTAAAATCAAAACAAATTTTCAGCATATTCAATATCAGATTATTGTAATTTCTCTACAATTTAGTTTCTGAGCTGTCACTACTGAGACTAATTAATTTTTGGGTTTTTTTAAAGTCCTAGAAATAATTTTCTTTTTCAAGATTTGAGATTTTTTGAGGAAGAAGTTAAAATTGTATATGTAAATTGGAACAATAACTGTAACTAGCTGAATATTTTAACATTGTTTGAAATTTTACTAAGAACTGTTAGGAAGTAGGAACACAGTTATTGCTATTTGAAGACTTAAAATTAAAACAAACCAACCTGAAAGCATAGACAGAACTATTCCAATGGTGAAAATTCTATAGATACAAAACAGCATTCTGCCTAAAATTAGTCCTTTTGCATCTCAACACTCTTCAAGTTATCTACAGCTTTCTCTTCCAGGTAACTATGATAGCATTTACATGGATTTGAAGTGGCTAGCTGAGGGACACACACAGCTTTTCAACTCTGGCAGTTCTTGCTTGAGACGTTCCAGCTGCTCCACCTGGAATATATTTGGTTGTTCAGGATTTGAGTCGTATATCCTAAATAAATGAGAAAAGAAAAAACGCTGATCAGTATAAACTAGCAGTCCACAGAAATGTGCACAACATGAAGCATCAGGGATTTTTTCCTTAACAGAGCAAAACTAGGTCCCAAAAACAGTTGGTTTGGGGTTTTACCCTAAGTTTTGCTGCTCATCTCACAATATAAAATGGTATTCCCTTTACACAGACTAGTGTTTCATTGGATATACTAAAAACCTACTGGCATATACTCACTTAATCTCCTGACAAATGTGATTTTACAGGTGGCACAAAGCAGTGAAACAAGAGCAGTGTTCCAGGCTTCAAAGTTCAAAGCATAAGAAATTTCAGAGCCCTGAGATTATCTGAACAGACTGTGATATATTGCTTGCACATAATACTGCATGGAGTGTATTTCAAGAAGTATTTTACCTCCTCCCACTTCAGAACTTTTTCTTTTTTAAGTTGCCATAATTACCACAATATTAAGCAAAAACTGAAAAATGAAAAATCTGACCTCTCTCCACAGCTAAAGCGAATCAGCCATCCACACTACTTTATCCTCTTTTCACTTTCTTGTTTTCACACATGTAATCAAAGCTGCAGGATTTGAAATGTCAGCATCATACCAGATTGTCCAAATCCAAACCATATTTTGAGTGACAAGTGTAATAAGCACTGAGCACAACTCAAACACTATTCTGGTGTAATTCATTACAAAGAAAAAGCACTGGTGCTCCTGTAACCTAACGTTGGTACAGCACCTATCGTAACAAGGATATACCTTGATTTCCCAACATTAATTTGTAATATCAGCATGTTTATATCCAAAATTTTAATCCTGGCACCTAGATGCTCTCATTTTTAGCTGTTGCATATACAAAGGTCCAGGTATTGCAGGTCTTCAGGTTTATCTCCTTCAAATGAAAACTTCTGCAAGAAATTCCCATGGGCCTCTGCCTTAGTCTTTAAGAATGTTCATACTTCACTTACGATTCCTTCAAGAAAGTAGCTTGTTTTTATTTCATCATCCTTTGTCTCTCTCACATTTTCAGTTATGCCCAAAATCAACCACTGTCATTAACAAAACAATGTAGTGCTGATGTGAGAGTGCAAGGTGCCCTTTTAACCTGACAACTTGTGAACTGCAGTTAACTCTGAGACATCAAAAACAACATGCAGCTCAAAGATGGGTACAATAATGGGATTCAAGTGAGGAAACACTTCCACAGGAAATATTGATATGGATCACAGTAAGGTCAAGAACAATTTCAGTGAAGAAACTCCTAGAAATGAGGATAGATGCTGTCCAGTTTGATGAAACTCAAACAGAAGGTAGAGAATTTGAATTACTTGCACAGTACTTATAATTCAATACAGGCCTAAGATATGACCAAAATTTGCCCAATGGAAGCTTTCTGCAAAATAACAGCTATACATTCCTTCCCTCCTGTGCCTTCTCCAGTTGAGTCAGCTGACACCTTATCAATTTCCCTGTGAATTCCAGACAAAACACTGAAACTTGAGGATAATCTTCTATATGAAATACACATCAGGAACTAAGAATCTGAAGTCCTTCCTATCAGTTAGACACCAGAACAGCAAAAGCATGGTTCTTCTAAGCCCCTTGTTCCTAGGACACGGCTAAGCATGTTCCTAAGCAGCTTCTGGCAAGTATTTTACTACTAGTTCTTTACCAAAACAAGGATAAATTCTTTAATTCCTGCTCCATTATAAATTCTTTTCAATTGAGATTCTGTATTAATTCAACCCTCCAAGCTCCTTTCAAGGTGTCCGCTAGAGCCAGTCCACTCTAGTGTGTGTATACAGTTTCTCTTAAACCAAGGGCAGAAAAGACAAATCAAAGCAAAAATTCAGAATTTCTTGACCCTACTTTTTTGTTTGGGGCCACAGAAGTACACCACCAGTTTGCAGCAACAGAGCTCCAGTACTTCTCTAATTATTTCCAACATCACTGTAAAGATAAAGAATAAACTCTCATCTTCCTATCCTCCATTCTTCAACAGGACAATTATTTGGAGGCAACTATGCACCAAAGTTGGTTGCATCCAACCTCCTATTAATAAGCAAGCCCTGCAGAAGACTGAGAAGTCCTTTAAACATTACTTTTTTAATTAAGCACCTTCTACAAAAGACTAGCAGGACATTGCAGGGCTCTGCAGTGGGTGTAAAATTGATGTGTTTGGCTCCTGAAAGTTGTTTTGCAACCTCTGAAAACACATACAAGACAAGAGGCAGCAGTGCTGAAATACTGTTTTCATGCTTAAAAGATTTTCTGAAGATTTTGATTAAAGCTTTTCACTTTTCTTTAGATCTCAAGGAAAATTTGAGTTTACTTTGCAATTCACAAAATAGGGAAGACTTAGACTGTCATTGAATAACATCTTAATTCAATCACAGAGTAGATTATAAATCAATTCATACTACACTTCCTCCACATATCCATGCTGTTATTTAAGTAACATGCAGTTTCAGGCAAGCAGGGCAGCCCAGATTTCAGCAGTCTTCTGTTTTCGAGAAGTGTTTAAAATGCTTTTGATTTGATTGCCAGCTAAATTTGTGTAAATGTTGGGAAGTTACTAATACCAATCAAGCACAACTTTTGCCTGTAAACGCAACATGCAGCCTAAGGAACTGTAGTGTTTGGACAAAGCTCTCATGGAAAAACTCTCAGCATCCATGTTTCAGAAATACTTAGGCAGTTCTGTGTATTCTTCAACAAAAAATTCAGATCATGTAAAGTGAATGAGAAAAGATGATGCAACTATAAGCTAGCACCCACCCCCTCTCCACATTGGTATTTAATATACAGCCAGCAGGTGTAAAAACCAAAGGCTGCATTGTTCTTACTGAGTTAAGTATATTCAAATACAGAAATACTTTCTGGACTGTTTACAAAGCCTATCCAGGAGAAAAACACCAGATCAATTGCCCCAGAAATCCTGCTTTAAAAATCAGCATTTTAACCAAGCCATAGAATTTCATAATAGGTTGAAATTTCTTCTCTAATTAAAATCTAAACAGACTAATAAGGCATTTTAAGGATGATATTTCTGTGCAGACAGAAGATACCCAGTCATGCACGTAAAGTACTTTCCTGTGTAAGAGCCCAAATAAAAGCCTGAAGGCAGATGTGGCACCTTTCTGTAGAGGCTGCCCTTTTAATTCAAATAATTTAGTTCAATACTGAGATGAATGGTAGTTGAACATAGGAAAATAGGAGCATATCATCCCAGCATCCCAGAACATCTACTTGGATTAATGACTTTGGCTGTATGTAATAATCTGCAGCCCAAGTGGAGAAAGGCCTGGATGGGGGGAGGGAGTGGATTTGTGTTTTCCTCTGCCCCACTGAAATCAGCCTTTTAATATTTTTGGCATTTGTAAGCTTCCCAGATTTAGTCTTGCAGTTTTTCTCCATGCAAAGCAAAGCCAGACCCCCTACCTGCATTTTTTTTTGCCCAGTGCTTGGTATCATCAACTTTTGGTATTCAGGACACAGTTTTCCTGCCATCTTCACAAGTGGCTACAGTGTTTTGGTCAATTCTACATGGATGATTAAAGTTTGGAAAAAAATAGCTTACAGAAATAATCTCTATGCACACAGTATATATATATATATATATAATCTCAGAAATAACTACAGCACACAGTAACTCAGTGCCACATACAAGCAACCTAAAATTCACTAAAATTCCTCTATTCACTTCCTAGAAGTGAATAGAGGTAATTCAGGTGATTACCACTTAACATGGTGTAAGTAAAGGTCTAGTAAACAGCAACACAAAATACCATATTTGATAGATATCTGGAATTTGCCATAAAGCCAGAGAACAAAAATTTTGCAGAAACCATGGAAGAAGCATCATCTCAATTTAGCACCGGAAATATTCTGGAATTTGAAGACAAAACGATAGCATGAACTGGCTTTACATTAAAACAGATTACTGCAGTCCCTGCTTATTTCTAGACCTTGGAACAATCACGTACATCTCTCTCTCTCAAGTTCTGCTTTTTAAATTTAGTTTTAAATTTATTTATTTCTAATCTCCAAACAGCACAGAATATGGATGCTGACAGTACATCTATTTAAACTCCTAATATCAACTTCAAGTCTCAAATGATCTGAAAGACTTGCTCTTTACCCAGCAGCTGCAGCTGTGAGTAGAAATGTTTGCTGCCAGGTTTTACATTCCTACATTCCAGGACTTGCAGGTACCACCTGCATTTCAAAATGTCTACCTTGAGACATCTGATGCAACTTTCAGAAAGTGTCATATCCCTGCCCTGTATTAAGATTGAATTTAATTTTATTCACACAATCAGTAAAACTTGAAAAGTAATTAAGAATTGCAAAGGGACATTCCATTGTTTGTTTTGGCCTACAGAAAAAAAAAAAAAGGAAATTACATTTAGAAATTACACTTAACAAGCGTGCAATAACAGCTTTGGAGTTAATACTAATTTTGCAGTTCCTCTCCAAAAAATAGGAAGATGTTGACATGGAAGTGATAGAGGAGGTAGACAGCGAGAGGAGAAATTAACACTATTAAGAATGCAGATGATCTCAACAGCGAAGGAAGGTTAAGAAATTTTTGTTCAGTTAAATCCACAAGGGAATTCAGCCTTCCAACAAATTGGCTAGTTACCAAAAAGTGAGATAAAAGGTGTTCTACTGTCCTACTACAACTTAAAACACTACAAACAGTACAATAGGACACATAAGGTGACATGTAGCTGACTTGCCGCCTCGACATAAATGCCACAACACTTAAGTAGTGTGGAGTATCTAAAGCAATAAAAGCAACATAAGGTCAGAAATCAGGCTGCCACCTGCTTTACTGTTTTACCATAGTAGTGAATATCTCCTGCACAAGGATTAACTAACAATTCTGGAAGACCGGATTAGTAGAAATGAGATGAAGAGATATTTTATGAACACCTTATGCAGCAGTGTTTGATTAAAACACCCCACCAATGTATCACTTTAACTTATGCATACCACAGAATAAAATTTCCGTACCCTATGAGTGCATACTACATAGTTAGAGGATTGTTTCAACTGCATTGTAGTGCAGAGGTACTTTTCATTGACTAAAGGGGGTCCTAATCCTGAGCTGTAGCAGAGGTGCAACACACAGCACTGCAGTAGCAGGAAAGAGGACTTACTTGTCCGTGTCATCTGTCTGAAGCTGATCCCCAGTGTAAAAACTTAGTTATTCCTTTTCTTACTGCCAGTGAATAGGAGACACTCTCCTTGTACAGTGCAAGAGGTGACACCTCTGACAAACCTGAGAAGCAATGGACCCACCACCCTTGAAAGGACTCTCAGCAGTCAACAACAAATTGAAGAGAGCTAACTATTTTCTTTTACACTGAGAGCCTAGAGCAAACATACTTGATTTCTTGCCCTTAGATATGATTAAACTGACTCTCAGTTTTCACTTTATAAAACAGAGCCTTTCACAATTATTGATGCCACTTCCTTTGGGTTTTTTTGAGGTTTTTTTCCGCCTTTTTTTTCAGGTAAAACTATACAAAGCAATACTCTTGCTAAAGTAGAAGGTTTGAAAGCCTTCTGTAATTTGAAACTTCAGTTACACTTAATGCTTTCCCAATTACTTTCTTATCTATCAGAAATTTTAGCTTAAAAAAAGCTTTTCAAATTAAACTTCATCTCACAATGATGAATTTCTCATCTTCAAAGACACAAGAGCTAAAATTTTGGCATTTTGTAAGCAACCAAATAACACATCAACACTTTTGTTCAAATATTTAACACAGTATTCTGATACCTCTACCTGAATTTTTGGATGTAACAGCTACTTCCTGAAATTACTAATTTGGCAGTTTGCCCTGAAGTCACTCCAAGCTAATTTTAATAGGAAAAATGTGAATTCACAGCTTTGAAACGTAACAGAATTATGTTTCATAACTATTTCCACAGCTTAATGTAGAATGTGGAAACTTCCAGCCAAACAATTAAATAACATGTTCCTCACTGTATCATGTACATAACTTAAAAATAACTATTATGACTATTAGTAGCACCTTAAATGTGTATGCCATGCACTAGTTCTTTAAAGAATCAAATTACATTTATACTAATCTCAAGAAAAACAAAAGTTATTTTGCTTGATATATACAGCTGAAAGAGTGGGAACTGGTGTTAGACTTGCTCTTGATCCAGACTTATGGGGTCCTTGTACTTTCTGTACCCAGTCAGCCAAGAAGCAACATAAAACTTCATCGGAATCAATTTACAACAGTTTCTAAGCTTGATGATGGTGGTGATTATGATTATTATTTTAAAAAGCCACAACTAAGTACCTGTCATATATTAACCCATGAACACCATATTCTTTCAACTTCTTCCTGTTATCTGGGTCATTTGCATCATCACCCCATGAAAAAATAACCAGGCCTTTGGATATGGCCCGTTTAATAAATGCTGGATTCCTCAGCAGGTCTTCAGAATGCACATTAATTCCCTGAAATACAAAAGACATCAATTAAAATCCATGTTTCTGAAACACATCACTTTTTACTCTTTTGACACTGGCAGCTCCGTACCATTTCATCAGTAATAAAAAATTGTTCAATACAATTAGGGGATTTTAATTTTAGTGCTATTTTTAAAACACTGTCTTAAAAAACATTTCAAATAATGGATTTTTTTTTGGCAGTTACCCAATATTAGTGTATTTCTTTTGTGAGGTTAGTTGTAATTCAAAGCATTAGTGTCAAAAATGACAGATTTAAAACAAGCAGTAATAATTTAGTTTGATTTTAACTTGTCATCTTACCAGCAAGTTTTCAAACTGTGCAAAGGTAATGGCAATTGGAGTTGTGCGAGATCTGAGATCCATAAGCTCTGGATAGAGTTCAGATTTCCCTTGGGTGAGAAATAACACCGGATACTTGTTTTGCTTATGCCGGATCCTGTCAGGAAAAAAGTCCACAAGTAGCAAATGAAAAAATAAAAGCAAAAAAATAGAAATTTGATCTCACTGTTTCAAGGGGAATTCCTCTCTTTCCTGCATGTTCTTCTAGTTCCTTGCTGGCGCAAGGAGATGGTCTCACAGTTTGGCATCAAACTGTGTCATAAACTGCTCAAATGAGTCCTTTTGCCACTACAGGAGATTAACACACAGGTTAAGGGAAGCTAGACTTGATGTTGGACTCAGCCCCAGATCCTCAAAATGTTTATATATAACCCTCAAAGGCCATTTAATTCTGTAATTTTCTTCTTAAATGCACAGATTCATGATAATCATGAAGATACATGATAGAATTTCTAAACATGGATAATATAGAGCCCCTAACCTTACTAATGCATTTTTCAAGCTGGATACTGTAACAAGATGATTTGTTCCTAAGTTAGGCTTGCACATCCCTCAAGTATGAGTGAAAAAAACTTTGGGTTATCAGAAGAAACCCTGACCTTTTTTGTTGTGCTAAGGAAGAATGAAGCATCCAGAAAGGCACTTGACAAAAATATCCACCATGACTTTGTTCTCCTATTTTATTTTTGGCTCATTTCAGATGGCAAAGTGGTCTCATTTCCGTTCCCAACTACTTTGGCACCCAAATTTTATGTCTAAGTAAAATGCCTGTTATTTATTTCCTAGTGTGTATTTTTAAATACAAAGTAAATTTTACCAAATAAAAATCAATTTCAAAAACAAAGTACATTATTTCTCTCAACTTACATTGTACAAATATCTGCATGAAAAGAAGAAAACACAATTCTTCTTTCTCCAGCATTCATCAAAACAGTTTTCAGAATAATATCTAGAAAAAGGTTCATATCAAAGTAAGTTGACAAGTTGCCATCCCATTGTCCATCCTAGAAAAAGAAAGCACGAGTTTGAGTCACTTAAATTAATGCTTACTAAAATTATTTTAACCAGCAATGGTCTCTCAGTCAACCCGAGCAAAGTGAGAATTCAGCTGGCCAGTTTGAACGCAGAATCAATGCTATAGTCTGTTAAGTGCTGGCTACAGCTCTCCAGGACTGACAGCCTGAGAGGCACAGCTAAATTCTCACAGCAATAAAATTCACTGAAAAATTCTCTGTCTCCCCATCCAAGGAATGCATTCCTAGGAAGCCTATTATAGATTCAAAAACACAAAATTCCCTGAAGACCAGTAACTATAGCAGCTACTATCTGTTGTTATTTCTAGCATACTGACTTCCACCTACCACTCTCCTTAGCTTCCTTCCCCCACTCCAAGCTCCAATCCCAGCCTTCACAAACATTTCCCTCTGGACTGAGTGCTGCACAATCCAGCTGAGTCTGCAACCCTGCTGACTAGAAGGAAGCAGCTGCTTGCATTACTGCACCATGTTGTAGTCACTCCTGCACTGGGCCAGAAGAGGTTGAATTTCTCGGCACTTTCCTGCCTGCCCTGCTGTGATCTGTTGACTTTAAAAAGAGTCTCCTACCAAAAGCAGTCTGAACTGCATTATAAACTCAATACAATAAATACTTTTGATCATTTTAAGAATAAGTTTGTTCATTTGTTGGAGTAGTGCTACTATACCCCCAGTTTAAAAATAATACATTATTAAAAAAAAAGGCACAAAACCCACAAAAATTAAGCCCTTGCAGTTCATAATTTGTCACATCAAATTACAAGCTTTAGCCATAAGGATATCAAACAATCAAAGTAAATCACATGTATGTTTACCTACCTTTTGTTGGGAGATCCATTTTACTTCTATGTTGAACCCAACATCTTTAGAAATAGACTCCAGGACCTGAAAAAAAATTTACCATGAAGTGACCCCACAAGCAAAGGAGGACAAGGCACTATGAACGTAATTGCTGGGAGAATACATTGGAATTTAATGCTAATGCTGTCTAACAGTAGAATTAAAAACCTTAGGTTTTTAACCTTTTATACAACACCCATATACACCCTTTTCTACTCCAATTTAAACTCAATGAATACATAAAAGTGGATAAAATCTTAAGGATAAGATTTTGACAAGGTACAAATGTGAGTCAATTCACTTTAGTACACGTAAGAAATGCCCCATCTGTAGTCCTAAATAAAAAATGTTTTTTCTTTCTCCAAAAAGCATATTAAGTGTGAAATCCAGGAGCTTGCTATTATGATAATGAAAGTTCTTTCATGTGAAATTCTTGTAAAGAATTATTTGCACGGTGATTTCAAAAGGTGGAGCTAACACAAACCAGTTCTAAGCGGAAATACACTGGAAATTCACTCAACATTTCTCATGTCTGGCTCTCAGAAATGGCCAAGACACTGTGACGAACTGCCAGAGGCTGGGTGTGGTTTCTTTCATAACTAGAAACAATTGTCTATGCATTAACAGGCAATGCCCACATGTTAACCAGCTGTAAAACTGAGTGCATCCTGAGCTACACAGCTTGAGCTTATGAATTCACAAGCTTGAAATACACACAGACTATTACTTGTAAGCAACAAAAACCCTCCAGTGTCCAGCAACAAAACTGTTCTCAGTTCCAGCATTGATACCAGAGGCCTAAACCCAAAAATCAATATCTCTTGCTATGTGCGCAAAGCTGAAAGTAAAATGTAGGTTTTCATGCTCCCCAATTATCTTGCTCCATATTCACTTACTCTTTGCAGAGAAGGAAATGGCTGTGTCTCAAAAGCAGAGTTCTCTTCCTCTTTAAAAGATGCTGGAAAGAAATACAAAATATTGAATTAAAACAAAGCATAATCCCACATTAATGCCAGCAAGAAAAGACTGACTCAAAATCATAAGTCCTTTACGAGTGAACAATGAAATCAGGTCCCCCTTTTGATTATCTACACTTTTTCCTCTAACACTGACATTCTCCCATGATGGTGTTGGTAATTCCTGGTTTGGAATTTAAAACCTTGCCACAATATAGATCAGAATGGCTTCTCCCATCCCTCACCACTTCAGTCAGTGAATTATATCCACAATAAGCCTTGGCTATCAAGCCTTATTTGTTTTATTTTTTTTTTT
>WAAE01015823.1:0-17091 GCA_013400495.1 Nicator chloris | reverse complement strand
AGGAAGGATGGAGAGCAAATAGTTACAAGAGGCTTGGAATGACTGTCTAGCTGTTTGCAAGAGCATATACTGATAGGAGAGGGGAGAATGGCTTAAAACTGGGTAGGTTTAGACTACACATTAAGAAGAAATTCTTTACGATGAGCATGGTGAGGCACAGGAACAAGCTGCACAGGGAAGTTGTGGATGCCCCATCCCTGGAAGTGTTCAAGATCACGTTGGACAAGACTCTGAGCAACCTGGACTAGTGGGAGGTGTCCCTGCCCATGTCAGGGTGCTGGAACTAGAGGATCTTTAAAGTCCCTTGGAACTCAGGCCATTCTATGATCATACAATTAATATAATTCTGTGATGTTCATGTTCACATATGATTTTGGTTTTGACTTACAGAACTACAGAGGTGACTTTCTCGAGCACCCACCTATGTTCTTGAGTTATATATTGCTGAATTTTAGCTAGCTGTATTTTCATGTTCCTTAAGCATGTGGTCCTTCTACAAGCTAGTCATTGGCAGCCTTGTGACAACATATGAACTAAATCCAGTTCTGGCTCTAGCATCCTTTGCCTTTAGCATTTGATTAAGCCATCTTGTTAATTCATGGAATAGCCATCTGGACACTAATTCTTCAGCAGATGTCTTTCTTCCTTCACATGGATGCAGATGATTGCAACATAAATTGATAGATTTTCATGGTCGCTGATGACAAAATACCTCCAGGAATTTTTCTGCCTCTTTTCCTCATCCCATGTTGTTCAGGTTCCAGCTAGGACAAGGCTAATTTTTGCAGTAGCCAGGAGGACCTAAGGATTCTTCTATACAACCTCACATCACTTTTTGGGAACGGAGGGAGAGATCCCTTCTGGGTCATGCAGTGTAGCAGAGGGAGCGACTGGGTATTCTCTACTGTCAGGTGTTCCACAGTGAGCAACCACATGTGAGCTGTTCACCTTTTTTTGTACACTCTGTCATTAGTATTGTTGTTACTCATTTGTTGTCTCATTTCATTGTTGTTTCCAGTAAATTATACTTACTTCAACCCACAATCTTTACCTTTTGTGCCTCCAATTCTCCTCTCTATCCCACTGCAGGAGCATGTAGGGAGTGAGGAGTGATGAAACTGTGCATGGGTTGGAGTAATTCTGTGAGGACACTAAATTGTGGGAATACCGTTCCTAAACCAAAACACATATTTTCATGTCAGGGCACTGAAAACAGCAGCATCCTTGCTTTCATACTGAGACAAACTCCTTCTTGGAAAGAGTTCTTGGGATAGAGAAAGAACAAGAAAGGACTCACATAAAAATACAAAGTTCAGGTTTTTTCAAAATTGTATTCCTTTTTACATGATATGCCTTGAAAAATAGTGGTTTTTTGCACCCAGTTCTACCAATGATAAAATGATAGATATGGATTCTAACAACTCTTTTTTGCTTAATCAAAATGCCCATGAAAACAGATATTGGAAAATCTATTTGAAGATTTCTGTAATATCTCTATACCAGATAAATATCTTTCTAGAATTTCTATCATTTAATTTTTAAATTTTCTTACTTTTTTTTTCTCCTTTTTCAGCCTGAAAGAAAAAAAATCCAACAAAAAAGGAACAATTCCACAGACAAGTAAAAATTATAAATTCTTTATAATTACACTAATTATAAAACTAATTATAAAGTCACTTCACTATTCTGTTATTGTATTGTGGAATGGAATCTTTCAGTCATTTTTTTCAGAAGTTTCTGTTATAATATTTCAAGAAGTCAAGAAAATTGGCATTAATGAAGCAGAGAGTTTGGCTTCTTTCTTTAATATTTTATTTTTTATTGGCAGATCCCGACAGCAGATTTGGCCTTTGACAAGAATGTCTTTTCTGACAGATGGTTGCATAGAGTAAGGTTTCAAGGAACTCTAATAAAGTTAGTACTCAATATGTGCATGCAATTCTCCTTTAAAATCAAAGGAGAAGCAAAGAGCAGCTGCTCTGAAAGGGCAGGGATGATACTCAGATGGGGGAATGAAAGCAGGACAGGCAGTGGCCTTCCTGGCCACTGGGAGAGCAGGGCAGGGCTAGTGAGAGCAATCAGGATCAGCTGAGAGCCTAAGAGGCCAGTGGGCAAGTCACAGGCTTGTGACACATCCATTCAGATAGGCACGGACAAGACAAGATTTGTGTGCAGTGATTGTATCAGGCTGATGCCTTGAAAATGTCTCTAAACCAATGATGAATACTAATAATTTGTCTATAATTTTATAATGTAGAAATATGAGAGGATTCCTTCATTCATTCGTCTTGAATCATATTGAGTTCCTTCACATTCATGTTTTTTACCAAATAATCAAAGCTATGATGAGTCATTTCCTCCACAGCTTGAAAGAAATTCTGGCTTATTTGAGAAGCAATAGTTTGACGTTGGTGTCAAATAAATTAAAAATCACCTTAATGGTGGCAAATAACACAGCAGTACAGAAAATAGCTTTTGAATCTGTGTATAGAGAAAAGAAGATTAAAATACCAGCACAGTTTGGGTAAGGATCCTTTCACTTCTTTATAATACATTATTTAATGACTTTATGTGCTATGATTTCTAAGTATGTGATGCTGAATATCTGATGCTGAATCTGCATAGCCAACCCAGCCTGCCATAAAAAACTGCTTTTGAAGATTAATCTAGTCTAGAACCTAGACTACATTAGAACATTCTTGCCTGAAGACTCCTTCCAGCTGCCTCACAGACTGAAAGTAAGATGTGAACACAATTGAACACTTTGGGTACAATATAAGAGGAGAGATTAGTGATTTTAAACTGGAATTGTCAGGGGAAAAAAAAAGAAATAATTCTTTGTTTCATAACATACAGCCCCTAAAAAATTATATAAGTATCAAAAGAAGATATGATATAGAGGCTCCCCAATCAAATTACAGTGGATGAATAAACAATAAAAGCAGTGAGAAACCAGAGTTTCTACAGAATGCTGGCAGGGGAAAAAGTCTGTCCAAATGATAGAACAACAATAAAATTTATTGATAGACTTCTTTGCTTTAAAACTTTTATATTGCATATTTTCTTTCAGTATTCTAACACAAATAAACATTTTTCTTCTGTCTTCTTTTTGTCTGCTAGGTATTAAATAAGACTTTGGAGATCAGGAAAATGACATGCTAAAAAAATTGTTTTCAGTTGAAGACCGCAAAGTGATGTACAAAAAGCACCTACCTACTCCAACAACTACTTAAAGCAACACATGACCTCTGTATTCAGAATTTGAAATTTCTGCACTAAAAATCCATCATGGTGTATTTTAGAGGAAAAAATTTCCCAAAAAAAAAGAAACCCAGAACAAAATCAAAAGCCAAAACTGAAGCAAAAAAAGAAGGAAGAAACAAGCAGGAGCCTTTTAATTTATGAACTTTGAAGAATTAGGAACTTGATTTTTCACAGTGTGTTTGAATATACTCTATCACATAAAACCTGTCCATCACTGTTTTCAACACATCAAAAGCATCGGTTTCCAAATCTTACATGATGTGTTTCCTTCTCGCATTATTACTTTATCTTGCATGAGTTCCCCTGAAAAGATGTTCACAAAAAAAAAAAAAAAGGCAGCAAAGCAGAGAAGGACCCACAGTGTTTTACTTGTGTCTTACTCTTGGCTGATATACTTTCTCTTCAAATTTTCCTCCTGTTCCTATGTTTTCCTTTATGCATAGTTAATATGGTACACAGGCTCCACAATGAAATTACAGTGAACGAAAATGCCAATTAAAATAGCCTTAAAATAAAAAGCACAGCCTTTCCTGTTATCATTACCATTCCATGACAGTCTGTGTGCAGGACATTGCAGAGGCAAACTCATCTCTCTGATCAAGGGGAGCCTTCTTGCTCAGGCTACAGGAGGCATTACATTGCTGGCTCCTGTCCTGCTGGAGCACTTCAACCACGCTGACATCTGCTGGGAAAGTGGCACAGCAAGTTGTAGGCTACCCAGGAGACTCCTGGAATGCATGGAGGAAAACTTGTGCCAGGTAATAGCCATATCAGGGGATATGATGCTGATCTGACTGTCACCAAGGAAGGGAGTGAACTAGGGACACCCAGACTGGAGGCAGCCTGGGCTGCAATGACCATGCAGCAGTGGAGTTTGCAGCTGTGAAGGATATGGGTTAGGTGAGCAGCAAAGTTAGGCTCCTGAACTTTAGGAAAGCAGAATTCCAGCTGTTCAAGGAGGTGAGCCAGTGGGATCCCCTGGGATACTGGCCTAAGGGACAAGGGAACAGAACAGAGCTGGCAGATATTTAAGGACATCTTGCATAGTGCACAAGAGCTGGCAATCCCCAGAAGCAAGAAATTGTGCAAGGAAGGCAAGAGACCGGCATGGCTGAGTAGGAAGCTGCTGGTCTAAGTAAAGTGGATGAATCAAATGCAGAGACAGCTGAAGGTAGGACTAGTGACCTGTGAAGAGTATGGAGATGAAGTTCAGCTGTGTAGGGATAGGAAAAGGAAGTCCAAGGGGAAGCTGGGACTGAGCCTAGGATGGGACACAAAGAACAGGTATACAGGTATGCTAAGCAGAAAAGGGAGGTCAAAGAAGCTGCCTGATAAACAGTCAGAAAACTGCTAACCAGGGATAAGGAGTAGGTTGAGGTATTCAACAACTTTTTTGACTCAGTCCTCAGTGGCAGCCTCTCCTCCCACACCTCTCAAGTGGACAGACAGCAGGATAGGGAACAAGGGAGCAAAGTCTCCCATTCTGTGTAAACATCTGGCACGTGACCACCTGAGGAACCTGAATGTACATGAGACTATGGGACCAAATGAAATACCACCCAGAGTTCTGAGAAAATTACCTGATATAGTTGCCAAGCCACTCTCCATGGTATTTGAAAAGCCTTGGCAGTCAGGGAAAGTTCCAGGTAACTGGAAAAGGGGAAACATATCTTTTAAAAGGAGATATCTTTAACATATCTTCAGAAAGGAGAACCTTGGGCACTACCAAAGCATCAGCCTCCCTTCAATACCTGGGAAGACTGTGGACAGATCCCTCTAGAAGCTATGTCAAGGCACATGGAGGACAAGGAGATGATTCAGGACAGCCAACATAGCTTCACCAAGAGCAAGTCCTGCCTGACAAACCCAGTGGCCTTCTCTGACAGTGTAACTCCATCAGTGGTCAAGGGAAAGGCTACAGATGCCATTTATCTGTACTTCTGTAAAGACTTTGACACAGTCCTCCATAACATCTCTATCTCTAAATTGTAGGCAGGTGGATTTGATTGTTGGATAGATTACAAAATGGATGGAGGTGGCACCCAGAGGGTAGTGGTCAACGGCTCAGAGTCCCAATGGGCATCAACGACAAGTGGTGTTTCTCAGGAATTCAGTTGGACCAGTGTTATTTAATAAATTCATCAATTACACAGACATAGGGATCAAGTACAGCCGCAGAATACTTTTGGATGACATCAAACTGAGTGGTGCTGTTGATGCACCTGAAGGACCAGATCCAGTGGGAACTGGATAAGCTCATGAGGCCATGGGAACCTGAGGAGATTTAGCAAGACCAAGTTCAAACTGCTGCACCTAGGTCAGAGTAACCCCTGGTACCAATCCAGGCTAGGGGGTGAAGAGATGGAGAGCAGCCCTGGGAAGAAGGACTTGGGGGTGCTGCTGGGTGAGAGGCTGGACATGACCCAGCCATGGGCACTCCCAGCCCAGAAAGCCAAACGTGTCCTGGGCTGCATCCAAAGCAGTGTGGGCAGCAGGGGAGGGAGGGGATTCTGCCCCTCTGCTCTGCTCTGCTGAGACCCAACCTGGAACCCTGCACCCAGCTCTGCTTTTATGTAAAAGCCACATTTGTGTTTTGTTTTTCAAGATTCTCAGGCTCTATGTCTTCACTTACAAGCCCTTTTATTCATTCACAAGTTCTGCTCCTAGAAGGAAATTATTGGAAGACTGTCAGGTTCCCCTCTGTTATTAAAAATATTTTAGATGGCGGTTTATATTTTTTAAAAAGAAAATATACAAGACTACATAGACAGTAGTTGAAAATCTTGATTACTTCAATGTCTAAACAGAAATGACAAAGAAAGGAAAGCATCTTTATGAAAAGGGCAAATGAAAGTTTCTTGACTATCAACTACTTGAGTCTGGGGGATGTCCTGATTCAGACATAGCATCTTCAAAGAGAAAGATTTTTGTATTGAAAGCAATTCAGAGAATTTTCTTTTGTAAGCATGGCCATCTTCCTCTTAATCTAGCACCAACTTTTTGAAATCTGCAGCAATATGTACCAGGGTCTCCTGCAGCTCCAAAGTTCGACACTTTGTGAAGAACAATGCCTTTGTTTTGAGTATGTCCTCTCAACTTCAACTTCAACTGATATCCTTACTCACTCTGTGCAACTCAATCTTTTATAGATCTCTATGAAATCTTTCCTAACTGTTTGCTAGGTTGAAGAGGCTTAGTGATTTCCTCTCTATCTTAATGGAACTGATTTCAAGATAGAAGCCCTCACTGTAGTAGCTGTCATTGTGTAAACAGCTACATTTAAAATGCAAATTCAATGGAAAAGTAAGGACCCAGCATAAAACAGTTAAGTGGCAATACAGAAGGTTTTTCTACAATCATATAACACAAGACTATCCTTGGCCAAAGTTTTTTCCCCCTAAGTGATACAGAAATGCATAAACAAAATCATAAAGTCTGTGCTTGCCCGTCTACCTGACCTACCTAACCATGAGAGAGAAAATGTCATAATAAATTTGCCTCAGAATCTTTTTATGCTTCTTTCTACTTTATCTCCTGATTTTCTAGCCAGAGAGCTACCTGAACTCCTGTTGTGGAATATAACAAACAGGATTTTTCTTCTACTTTTTGCATGATTCCATCACACCTGGGCAGCTGATTTAGGATGTAATCACACTCACACAAACACACATGCACACACTGTGGAAGTGCATAGTCATTCTAGACCACCTGCTCAAAATAAGAATTTTTTGTCATTGAGTCTCTGGTTGGTAAATCTCAAAAATACCCCCTCTTGATGTAGAACATGGATTTCCTTTCTGGTATGAACTAACCTAAATTTCAAAAAACATGTTTCATCTTGCAAATGAAAATCAAGAAATATAATTAAAAATTATATCATACATAAACATCTACGTGCAAATTTACCTTACATAATTTTGACGATAGAAATATATGCCAAACCAAGAGCCATATATTTTTACAGAAAAATCAAGTGAAAATGAGAATTAATCCAAAAGAAAAATATAAGACACAGCTTCCTCTACAGACCTTCCAAAATTCTATTATAGATCTTATGTGGAACATAAATTTTATAACACAATATATAGAGAGCATGAAATGAAAGTTTTATTCTAGAATGGGTGAGTAATAGTGGAAAACGCCTTCTTTTTTTTTCAAAGGAAACAAGTGTGTCAAAAAAAGTTTGTAAAATTGAAACAAAATTATTCCATACAATATTTATTTTGAATATCCAATGTATATATCAATATTCAGTATGAAATTGTAGTTCTCCACTGTAATGTACTACTTACAGGAACTATAATCCAGGCTTCTGGAAACCCTCATATTCTCCATGTTAACATTCAGATCAGACTATATTCTATATCATCTATCTAAATAATGGTTGAGAGAGACTTTGCATTGTTTGATGTGTAGCAGAAGAAGAGAAGCCAAATAACCAAGCGGGAACAGAATCCTAAAGGACTGTGCTGATACACAACCTGCTGGCTAACACAAGCAATAAAATTTTTATAGATTGTTTATCAGCCTGGTTTACCAAACATGATTTCTGCTGCTGTCTATAGAAGAAGACTTCTAGGCTTGTTAGCATGTCGTCCTGCTTTTCCAGCCTTCTGATGTTTACCTTTGAGAAATTATTTTCTCACACACAATTCTGTAAACTATGGTTAGTCTACATTCTTTCATAGAGGTGGAGTTCTCTTGAGGGACACCTGTCTTGACCAGTGTGATTGGAGAGGTGTTGACCTTACTTACCAATCATACTGGTCTGCTTGCTATACTATATATATGGAGTCAGTGATGTAATAAAGTTAGTCCTCTTGCTTGAACCATGTCAGAGTCCATGTAGTGCATCTAGTGTGGCAGTGCGACATTAGCAGAATAGTGGTGCTCTGGGACAAGTTGTAGAACCCAAGATAATCTCACTGCACAGTTGTGAGGAGCCAATTTAGCTTTGATCTCTGTCTCAACATCGTTTGTCAGAGGCATGTGGAGGAGGGGCTGCACAGGTGCCANGCACAGGTGCCATTTGCAGGAAACAACTGGGAGAAGCTGGGAGAAGCTTGGTCTCTGGAGAGGCTTTGCCTGGCAACAATTTCATGTCTCAGGTGGGACAGGCAGTCAGCAAGAACACTGTACCCTCCGGAAAGGCTCTGCAATGGGACGGCAAAAGGTCTGTACCAATGGACTGCAGTGGGACACTGGACTGGGCCAATGGTCTCATGTGGTTTTCATTCTGCAACTGAGGCCGAAGTTTCAGCTGCAGTGCTGTGAATTTTCACATGAGAGCTGAGCAGAGAAATATGTAAACATATCCTCACAACATTGTCACAAGATTTGTAAATACCTGCACATGGAAAACAAGAAGTGTTAATTCTAATTAACTAATCACAGTGATGGGGTGGTGATTGAATTGACCAGTTATGTCCAGCTGTCTGGAAACTTTTAAATAAGGTCCTGTTTTTGAATAAACTTGGATCTCTCAGTCGAAGGAACAGGTTGGAGTCCGTGTGTTTTTAGTGTGGCAAGAGCGACAGTCTCCCATCAGCAGGCAGACTTTGGGAGGGGTGAAGCGATTCCAAAAGGAACTGCACCACAAACTCTGGGAGCTTTTGAGACTTGCTTTTCAGCTTTGTGCTTTTTGCTTTTGGGGCTTGGTGATTGGGGCCTTTTGAGGGTTGTCTTTTGGGGCTTTTGGAGACTTGTCTTTTGGCCTGCAGTTTTTTGGGCATTGTGCTTTTTGCCTTGGCCCCAGCCTGGCTTTTGTCTCTCCTGCCCTCACTGGCTCTTGTCTCCTCCTCCATTCCTTTTCCATTTCTTTCCTTTTTTTCTATGATTTTTTTTTTAGCCACCTGTTTTGGGCAACTCTTTTTGTTTTTCACTACCAATAAACAGATACGTTTGTCTCGTTTGACTTAATTTTGTTCTAGACCATCTATTTTTAAAAGAACTTGCAGCTCCCCACAGTGGAACGTGACAACAGTGCACCAGGAAGCAGGACTTCAGGAGTGAATGAGATGATGCCGTCAAGGAATCCCTGGGCACGTTGCACTTAACCAGGTAAAGCTGAGATTTTCAGGCTCTATGTGATCAGAACTGGAGCCAAAACCAAGTCGTGTGAAAATATGTCAGAATATGTCAGAAGTCTTGTAACTGAGAAAAAATGGAAGAAATATGAACTTTCAAAAATGCTATTGAGTCCTACAGCACCAGGAACAATTTGGAGGCCCTGAGGTGAGGCCTGGAGCACTGGCAGTTTCCCCTGTTGAGGCTTGCTTAAGGTGAGATGACAAACTACTTACCTCTCATTTAGTGTTGTATTTATCTAAGGCTGAGCAAGGAACTGAACTCCAACATCACTAAACAGAACATGTTACAATAGCCCTGTGAGCCTAGCACATGAGCTATCTCCCAGTGCACACACCTGGCATGGCAGAATGGAGGTAAGGGACCATATAATCTGTAAGGGACCATAACACTCATGCCACAACAATGTATTCAAACAGCACATTGCTGACATCTCTGACAATCCCCTGAAGCACCAGATGAAAATGCTGTTCCTGCAAGACATCTAATGCGGTAACAGATTCTATAGCCACTCTGACAATCAAAGGATTTCACATGACTTAAATGATATCAAATGGACATTGAAAACACAGTGAAAAAAAACCTTTCTCTGTGGTGTTGCGAAGTGCAGACACATGGAGGAGGAAAAGGACAGGAGGTCTTGCAATGGACTCCTGTGCCTTTTAAGGTGAATGGGAAGTTCTTTATTGATATCCAGTCTGACACCCAACTCCTGCTAAGCTTACTAAGGGTTCATCATGCTGAGTTTTTCTTGGCATTGAAATATAATTTGCTAGGAAGAAACTTCATTTTAAGAGGCTTACTTCGTCTTTTCTGGACAATAAAACCTAAATTATCATGTTCTGAATAGAGCTTTTGTTAGCAAATTAATTTACCTTTCGACCAGCCTACAATGGTAAGGCATGGATTAAGTAAATGGACTGTTATTTTTGTGGCCATGCTTTATAGCTATATTGATATATTCTGACTGAATACAGCCATTACAAAAGGCTGTAACTGGATACAAATGCTGCAAGTAATACATTGAAGTTTTCCCACAGAAATCTCAATATGATGTCCCCTGCTTGAATAGTAGCTTATGCTCACCCTCCTCAAGGAATTATACAAAGGGACCAAAAAAATTATGTCGGGAAAATGCTTCCCTACTGGGAGCAAGGAAAGATGGAGACTCCATGATGTCCATTAAGTGGTACTTCATTGATGACAGTGTTATAAAACGTGTGCATGCATGCAACAGTTACAGACATCTGATTGTAGAAGTACTTTTTAACCCAAATGAAAAAAAGAAACAACCCTTAGAATTGAGAATTTTTAGTACTCATTTCAAGCCTTTTCCAAATAGCAGGCATCAACATATCTCCCTGAAGGAATGTTGGTAAAAGGCTAATGGACACAGCAGAATATGCCTTATGCTCACAGAGGAGATAAACAATTTGTGGAGTGCAATATAAAGCAGTGGACTAATACAAGAGTTAAATAGCAACAATATTATGTCTGTAATAGCTGCCTTCTAGGTCCAAGTTGGATATTGTATTAATTTCTACAGACTGTGAAATGCTAGTTAAGATACTGCATCAAAAGCAGTAGTTCCCAAGATAAAGGTAATGACCTTGGTAGGTGCTGTGGCATGTAACACTAGAGGGATAAACTGAACAAAAATAAACTTGCAGAAGTGAGTATTATAAAAGGAGTTGTAAACCAGGAGGTAAAATTGCTACTGAGGTTACATTTGGGAAATGAATATTGAGGATGTTTGGATTCTTTACCCAATTCTATTCTATGGATAATATATGCAAGTATTTCTGATTAATTCACTAAGACATTACAGGACCACTCCATAATACTGCTTTAGAACTTACTTTGCTGAATATTTCAAATTACTTTGGCTATCACTCTATGTATTACAATATTCTGAATGAGCATCTTTCCTTGTAAACCAGAAACCGCAATACTCAGTGTGGTGGTTTAACCCTGCCTGGCAACTAAGCCCATGCTCATCGGCTCAGTCACCACAAAAGAGATGGTGGAAGAGAATCAAAAGGGCAAAAGTGAGAAAACCTTTAAGTTATGACCTTAGAATTATGATAAAAACAGTTTAATAATGAACATAAAATAATAAAGGAAATAATAAAAATACTAATGCTACTACTACTAATATTTTAGTGAAAAGCAAAATAACAGAGAGAGAGCAATAAAAGCCATAAAAGACAAGTGACACAACTGAAAACAATTATTCAGCACCAACCAACCAAAGGCTGGCCAGTCCCTGAGCAGCAGCCCTCATGGCAACTTCCTCCATAGTCTGCTGAGCATAGCAATACGTGGTGTGGGATATCCATTTGCTCAATCGACAGCAGCTGTCCTGGCTGAGTGATCTTCTTATTCACGTTAAAAAATAAACTTTAAGAAAAAAAAAAGTAGAGAGAGAATAAGAACTTGTCATGTTAATTCCTGCAGAATCTTCTGAGTCTCTATTTGTTGTTGACACACCTCCCAGTCAAGACATCCAGGAAAGCAGATGCAGTGTCAAAATAAACTCTGCAAACCCATCTGACTTTTCACAGAATTACACTGACTTTCTTTTGGATTGCAAAAATTGTAGCCCAAAGCAGAAGTTAGTATTTTATTTTTAGACAATACAAATTAGCTTGGGTATTGAAGAAATTAATATGTTCCTTTGTTTAAAGCAGTAGTTGCACTCTTGTCTTCATAACTGCCAATGCTAAGAAAAACTTATTGTACAATTTTTAATATCAATGCTTACTTTATAGATAAACTGATTCCTTAACTTAAAAAAAAATATTTAAATGCTTGTAGTCACTTACAGATTTATTTAATTTTTTGGAATGGTACCACACTTTACTCATTAACTCAAGCAAGCTACAATTTCGTCATCTTAATGAAGTCCCTACAATTAATACAATTAATTTATTCCTCTATTTTGGCTTCCTTCTCCAACTGTTTATATTAAAAAATGTGAGTAAGTTAGGACATGATTTTAGAAGCTCATGAATAAGAGAAAACCCATGTGTCAAAATGTATGTCCAATAACTTAAGGAGGGTATTCTTCCGACATTGTGATCTACCTTCCTAAACGCTGTGACTGAGATGGCTCCACAGGTAAACCTCTAGTTAGACTTTAATTCATCCAGTTGCAATGAGGAAGAAATCACTGCTCACATAATTGCAGCTTTTTTAGACATTTGGCCTAAACTGTTTCCAGCTTTTAAAGAGAGAAAGAATAACGTACACAGAAGATGTGTTTTTCCATTTAAGAAATTGGTCTTCTTTCAGCACAGCTTTTCTTCTTTGTTGGATTCTATATGACTTGCCTTTTCTAGATATATATATCATTTAGATAACGAAAAATGTCTGGGATTAGATGGGATGACTCTCACTCTTTCCGTGTGCTGTGGATTGACACGGAGTCTCCATATAGAATATGAACTGTGTAAATGTGCATCACAACACATCACAAATTATTCTGCTCAAGCAGGCTGCCTCTAAGCATGACACTCCCATCATATCTCTCAGAATTTTGTCCCAACAGATTTGTATTTTCACCCAGGCATGAGACTCCAAAAGATGGAACAATGCATTATTCCAGTACTATTGCTGGAAGATATGATGGTAATAGAAGAAATCTGCAAAAACTAATGTTACCAGTGTACATGTATAGGATTCACTGGAACACTTTCCAGTTTATTTTATGCAATTTGTAAATTCCAGACACCAAAATATCACCTTGAGAGTATTTTTTAGGTTACATCTCTTTAGCAAAATAAGGTAAAAACTTACTCTATGTGCAATCAAGAAACAACTAAGGATTGTGAACATTTGCCTGTGGCTGGAGCTAGGAGTGCTATAAGCTGCCTGCTTACAGCAATGGAAACAAAAAGAAATCTATTATGGATCTCTATTAATCTCAAACTCACTGTCAAAGACTTAATATTAGAAAATGAAACCTGGAAGGAAGAGCGAGACGTCTTCTGTGTCAGGCTTCTTTCCCAGAAGAGGACTGGATGAGGTGTATGCCAGAGAATTGTTCTGTAGGCTTTAAGAGACAGTGATTCCAAAACCTGCCCATATTATTTATTGCAGTTACTCACTGCCCTCCTTATTAGAATTTTTTTTCCTTGCTTGTATCGTGGGCATTTTTGGCTGTAGCTTAAGCATATTATGCCTCATCCTAAGCTATTGTCCAGACTGAATAGATTGTTTCTTTTCCTTTCCCATGCTCCTTCTGTTACATAAAGGCCATTGTCTTAGCTGAGTCTTTTGTTCATGCTAATAGCCCAACAGGTCATGGCTCCCAGATCTCTCGCCGGTTCTGTGGACTGGACTACCTCTATATCGCTCTGCCCTAGGCAGTGTCTTCATGTATTTCTGGAAACACATGTGCTCACAACCGAAAATTGCACTCCAGCCACAGCTGTAATAATGTTGTTTAGAGTAGAAGTATTCCAGATGGCTTGATGGTTGTTCTCTTATATTCCAGAACAATGTGTTTAGTAGTATCATGATATTTTTAATTCACACCAAGACTTTTATAAAATGTAACATCTTGATCACTTTCAGAGCAACACTTATAGTTTAGCTGACTCTTCTTCAACTGTGCCACTGATACTCATTCCTACGTGTAGTTTCTGGTATGTATGTCAAAATTTGAATTAGTTTTCCTAAACATTCCTCCAATCTATTTTTTGTTTTGAAATCCAATACTGTTTTCCAACCTTTCCAGCCTTCCAGTTTCACTTCACCCACATTTTTTACAAAACACACTTCATATTCAGGCATAATTTGATAAATTAAGGACAAATTGACATTTTGAAAGAAAAATTAAAATGGCAAGAGCTCCACTGTCATGTGTGCAAAAGCCTGAAGCTCTGTGTAACTATGTACTCAACCACACCTCTCTAGGTATATCAGATAAGGACTGTAGAAGTTGTCACTGCTGTTAAGGAAGTTCGAACCACTCTATGGCTTTTTGTGTTCTTTTTTTTTCTGAACTACTTCTTTATCTTAGCTGCCACATTTTAAAGATAAAACAGCAGCAGACAGAGATTTATTGTGATGAAGTGCACTGTTGTGTCATACAGCTGTCTGCCTCACTCCCCTTTTCAAGGTGATCCTTTTGTCACTCTGGAGCTTAGTTAAGGAATGCGTGCACAGTGAGAAGGCAGATTGTTGTTATTGTCTCTTTCTGTGACTAACACTTATAATGAGGTGAAAATGACATTAGGGGAGTCCTCCTCACCACATCAGCTGACTTTTCTTCATTGATATTTGCTTTTTCTAAATTAACGAATATTTACATAACTCAATATTACATACAGCCATCTCATATTGACTGAAGTGTGCATTCCAAAAGCAGTTTTAGACCCCAAGGTCTATTTCGTCCACTCTTTTGGCATTCAACATCCAAGTACCCATAAGTGATCAAGTGCTGCCATCCATTAAGAAAACCAATCAAAAGGAGAGAAACTGTGGACAGCAGTAACCACTAGTACTAAACTGACAGTATGGGATAAAGATGCTTATCTTGATTCACAGAACAGGCACCATTTCAGCTTGGTGACACTATTCAAAAAGCATGCCTCAGGTAAAATTCAGCTCAACTGCTGTCAGTGTCCAGTATAAGCAGGTCCCTCTATACATCATTCTCTATTTTCTTCAAAACTAACAAATGGTTAAATACCTTTTGTGGGGGCAATGATTTTAATTCTGCAGATACTGCATTTTTTCAAGTAGTCAAAGACTACTATATAAACCACCAGTCATCAGCCATCCATTTCATGTTACTCATATTTGCCTGATGTACATATTGCCTCTCTTCAGTTTGAATTCCTGGGAAGACACAGTTCAGCTGATCACACAGTTCACAAATTTTCTTGTAGGCCCTTAAATTTACAAGGAGAGCTTCCATGAACATTCGTGAAACATCAAAGAACATTTGAAGAAAGAAGTCATATTAAAGACTTAGTTTTTCCTCCTTCTCACATTCAAGTCCTGAAATAATCTCTGAATATTTTTACCCATTGGGGAAAAAGGATATAAACAAAGCAGGAAAAGGTGAATGCTGTAGATGGAGTTGTAGCACTGTATAGCACTGGGGTTCATGACCTTTCCAAAAAGCCCTGATGTCAGTTATTTATAACTTCATCAGACCATGACCTTTAACAATGATTTTTTGCATGCTTCATTGTCTGCATAAAATTGGATCTTTCATAATTTCATTTAAACTTTATCAGAAGCGCTTGTTTTTCCCACAGAAAAATTCTAGAATGGTATAATAAAGGGGTTTTTTTCTGTTATTCAGCTATTCAGTGATGTATTGTAGTATTTTGTACAGTGAAATAAGGACCCAATAAATGTTATTGGTTTTTTGTGAGAAATTTAATGCTTTTCCCGTATTAGTCTGGGTAAGTTATGCATTACAGTTACAAAGCTAGGATCCCAAAAGATAAGATTCAAGACTAAAGTCACATCTAACCCACTATAAATCCACTATGTGCATGCTGTATAGTACACAACCTCTAGTTGTGTAAACACAATCTTTTTGCAAGACCCCTGCTTCATTCACTTCATGAGGGCATTGGCAGTTATTCTGTAAGCCAATATTTCGAGTTTTTATTAATGCTCATCTACCATCAAAATGTGCAGTGCAGTAGGCTATAATCCAGGCTGACAGGACATCAGCTGTCCTCCTAACCTCCTTGTGCAGGGAGTCACTGACAACCCCCCAGCACAGCGAGGGAGGAGGAGAGGCAGATGGGAGGAAGGGCTTTCCTCTCTGAACGAGCAGTAAACTAACACACAAAAAAGACATTCTCAACTGTAGTGAACAGTAACCACAGGCAAGGCTCAGTGCAAAATTACCGTCCTTTAAAATCTATGTGTATATACTTTTTAGCACTTCCTTCATAGGCAAAATCCTCATTCATCAAATAATATCCAGTCCAGTTAAAAAAGAAACCCACATTAATTTCATCAACGAAATTCATGTCTATCCAACCTGATTCACCATCAGAGCAAGTCCATGCAATGAGTGAGGGTTCCTGGAAAAGATTGCTTGTGCGCCATGCAATTTCAGAAGACAGATGTAGTCAAGCAGGATGACTTAAAACACTGCATAGGATCTTCAATTCTAGCATTTCTTACCTTCAAATATTTAATTTTGTGGCCTCAATGCCCTTTTATTATATTATCTCTATATGCAATGTCAATGCATATTTTTCCCTAGGCAAATTTTCTTCCCTTTTTTCATTTTTTTTTATATTGTTCCTACCTACACACATTAACATTACTATTTGTCATGTTTGTTTATACATCCACAGGGCTGGGATTTGCCTTATAAATCCCTGAATTGTCATGCACCTCTGTGATATTATATAAATTATAATACATAGAAAACATAAACCAGAAACTTACCTTGTGGAGTCCCACTATGAAGTATTGCTGAACTTCTGAATTAGATGTTGTTGGGAAGAAGGGTTTGAAAGCAGAAGAATGGGGAGGAAGATTGTAAATTATCTCAATTAAACTTGCATCTGGGAATGCCAAAGCCTGGAAAATTATGGTGTGGGAAATGTCATATTTTATGCCTACTACTGTTTGTAGTTTGTCTGTTTTGAGAAGTAGAATTTCTGTGTAGAGATAACACTGCTGTTTGGAGAGATTTGGAGGCACCCTCACTGACATGCTTGAGCTGACTCTATTGGGAAAGAGAAGATCAAAGCT